>OY748293.1:10885237-11151928 GCA_963556515.1 Nudaria mundana
CTCAATGCATCTACTGGAAACTATTAGTAATAAACTGAAGGATTTTACTTTAAACGATTACAGCTTGATTCTATGAGGAGAAAACCACATAAAGATTGAGAATAATTCTTGAGACATCAATTTATTGCGCACGTTGCGAAATTCACTTAGCAAAGTAACTAACACCAACAAAATTATTTGTACGCCTACATATAACTACAAAATATAACTACAAGGTGGAGATGTTTAATAAACTTCTATGTAATGACCTTCAACACAATGACTATGGATACCACTTTGACACGAACTATTATTTGACTTTGGACATGTTTTCTTATAATACTGGGAAGATAAATAAAAGCGGACTTAGATGTATACATAAACATATAATGAAAAATATTCTAATTGACTGAAAAAATCTTTGGACAAAGCGACCACGACAAAAATCTGAATATAACACATTGTGACCCGGATATCTCCACGTCTATATCATTGGACAGAAATGAAATGAAATGAAATGAAATGATTTATTTATTTGTATAGGTCACTAAATGGCTCTTACAAACGTCAGTAAGTACTTAAAATAAAAAATGTCATTGCTTCTATATTTACATGTAATGCCAGATTCGCAAAGCAATAAGTAAAACCAAGAGAAAGAACCTGGCAATAAAACTCTCGGTCACTCTTTTTCAATAAATTACTCATTTACACATTTTCTTAAGTCTAAATGTGGACGAATGTACATTGGTCTCGTGTCAGAATCAAAAAGCGTGTATAATGCAAAAAAATTTGTTTGTCACCTAAGTACAAAATATGCTACAATTACGGCATTTTAGGAGGCGGCTGCACCATGCTCAAGCCAGACACTTTTATCATTAAGGTAATCAACTGTCTTATAATATGCTTTTTGACATAAAGTGGTCTTTATAAAGGTTTTAAATTTACTGTCGGGCATACAAAGGACCGATTCAGGCAATTTATTATAAAAGCGTATACCCCTTGAAAGAATGACTAACCTTGCTAAGCCGATAACACGGAGGGAGTAGTTTATTTTTATTACGTAGATTTCTGTCTGTAACGTCACTTACTTTAGTATAGCTAGATATATTTTTCCTGACATACAGTATGTTATCAAATTATTGGGAAGCTACAGTTAAAACATTAATATCTTTAAATAGCTCCCTAAGAGAATCTCTCTTACCTAAACAATAAATTGAACGGACTCAATCAAGAATCAAAGAATCAATTTCATTTATTCAGTTTAGGCACATAAAGAGCACATATGAATGTCAAAATTTTACAATTTTATGTCAAGCACTATTATAAAAATACTAAATTAATTACATAAATAACCATTTGAAAATGATTCTTTCGCTGGTTCGGTAAGTTGTTTCTCCTGAGAAGATACCAGCAAGAAACTCAGGTAGATTATCCATTTTCTTTTTTAATAATATTTTGTTTACATTGTGTTACAATTTGTATTGTACGAGTGGCTAACAACAGCAGATTAGGGTGACCATGCATTTTTATCATTAAAATATTCGTCTACATTATAATAGCCTTTCTTCATCAAACGTTTTTTCACTACTATTTTAAACTTATTAAGAGGCATGTCAACCAAATCCTGCGGAATTTTATTAAATATTTTTATACATTTGCCTACAAACGAATTACCAACTTTATGAAGTCTAATTTTTGTCATTGCCAGTTTATTTTTATTTCTTGTATTATAATTATGGTTGTCGGATCTTTTTTTGAAGAGTTCTATGTTCTTGACTGCCCTCTTTTGTAATATAAAAATTGTTTCTATATCTGCTGCATTTCCCCAAAGTAATATTCCATAGGACATCAAGCTATGGAAGTAACCAAAGTAAACTAGCCTAGCAGTAGCTACATCTGTCAACTGTCTAATCCGTCTCACACAGTTCGGTCACGGACGTTTACAGCCAGCAGTTTTTTTCTGTAATGAAAATATACACATTCTACATTGCTGGTTTACTAAACAAATCTGACTAATTTATAGTACACTTGGAAGAAACTCAATGTAAAAATAAAGAAATAGATGCCTTATGTATTTAATGTTAATTTAAATTAAATTAATGTTACGGTAACCAGACGTAACCGTCTGTCCGTTAGGCGTTGGCGTTGGCGTTGGCGTTAGCGTTAGTTGGAGTTGGTGTTGGCGTTGGTGTTAGCCGATGTGTGTAACCGATAGCGGTAGCGATAGCGATAGCGGTAGCGATAGCGGTAGCGATAGCGGTAGCGATAGCGGTAGCGATAGCGGTAGCGATAGCGGTATTGATAGCGGTAGCGATAGCGGTAGCGATAGCGGTAGCGATAGCGGTAGCGATAGCGGTAGCGATAGCGGTAGCGATAGCGGTAGCGATAGCGGTAGCGATAGCGGTAAAGATAGCGGTAGCTATGGTGGTAGCGATAGCGGTAGCGATGGCGGTAGCGATTGCGGTAGCGATTGCGGTAGCGATTGCGGTAGCGATAGCGGTAGCGATAGCGGTAGCGATAGCGGTAGCGATAGCGGTAGCGATAGCGGTAGCGATAGCGGTAGCGATAGCGGTAGCGATAGCGGTAGCGATAGCGGTAGCGATAGCGGTAGCGATAGCGGTAGCGATAGCGGTAGCGATAGCGGTAGCGATAGCGGTAGCGATAGCGGTAGCGATAGCGGTAGCGGTAGCGGTAGCGGTAGCGATAGCGGTAGCGATAGCGGTAGCGATAGCGGTAGCGATAGCGGTAGCGATAGCGGTAGCGATAGCGGTAGCGATAGCGGTAGCGATAGCGGTAGCGATAGCGGTAGCGATAGCGGTAGCGATAGCGGTAGCGATAGCGGTAGCGATAGCGGTAGCGATAGCGGTAGCGATAGCGGTAGCGATAGCGGTAGCGATACCGATAGCGCTAGCGATAGCGGTAGCCGCTATCTCTATCCTATCTAGCCGCTATCTCTATCGCAGCAGCGAAGACGACGTACCCGAAGTCAGAGAGGGTGAGTTAGGAGCGGTGGTACTTCGGCTCAGTCGCCGGAAAACCACCCGACCCGATGGTACCCGATGGACCCGATGGTATTCCAGGTCGTATATGGGTCCTGGCCCTCGAGGAACTCGGGCCTCGACTGAGGGGGCTCTTCAGCGCATGCCAGGTCAGGGGCCAGTTTCCCAAGGTGTGGAGGACGGGGAAACTGGTCCTGATCCGGAAAATGGGGCGGCCGGTGGACTCACCGTCCGGTTACCGGCCGATCGTGCTGCTCGACGAGGTGTGTAAGCTCTTTGAGCGAATTATCGCGGTACGCCTCGTCGAGCATCTCACGCGTGCGCGTGAAGACCCTGGCGGAGGAAGCAGTCTCGCGGGGCGAGGTGGTGTTGGCGGTGTCTCTTGACATTGCCAACGCCTTTAACACCTTACCCTGGAGCTGCGTTAGAGAGGCACTGATCTACCACGGAGTGCCTCTCTACCTCCGTCGCATTGTCGGGGCATATTTATCCGAGAGGGCCATATCTTACCCTAGCTAGCTCGGGCCACTGTCCTTACAGAAGCAGGCTAGAAGGGCTGCGTGATGTGGGGCTGCACCCCACGTACGCCTTCACTCACCGATGCGGGATAAAACCCGACCCCAAAGATGCGGGGTAACACCCGACCACCACGCAGTCAAGGTCCGCCGGGCGCCACTGGGATTTCTCTGTCCCTACCAGAGGCGCCGCGGAATAACAAAAAAAAAAAAAGAGGGGCGAGTAGTAGCTGCTCAATTGATCAGCCACATCAATGCCTTTTTTTGCCTCATTATAGTCAATGACCACATTAGGTTTTTAGGTTTCTCCGCGCCTAGAAGACACATTTGTCATATATTGTCACCATGGTACGTGGAAATCATTAGAACATCACGTTTTTCATGCCACTTTATATGTATCATATATGATATGATTCATTGAACGTCTAATGTAAGATTATGATATGACACGTCCATGATATATGATATTTATCATATATGATATTTTTTTTATTTACAGCTATAAAAATAATGACAGTGCTTCCCAAACCTAAAATTACCTTCCAATAAAAAAAAACAATGAAGTGCAAAATAACAGTGGGACATTGGCGATGCCAAAATGCTGTTTGTATTTGGTTGTGGTCGGGTCCAACCAAATCGGAGCGTCTGTTAGTAGTTTATTTTTAATTGAAAATTACTCATAATCAAAATAAAATTAAGTACATAAATGTGTTTTTTTTTTCGGAATTTATGGAATACGACGTTTTGTTTCGGCCATTTTACCCTTTTTTTAAGTATACTTACATATTTTATATGTATTGCTCTTATAACAACGCTAACCCATAAGTATAAATACAAATTATTCTGTTATTTTACACGTTTTAGGTACAAATACATTTAAAATTATCGAAATTTACAGACATAAAATATGAAATTTAAAAAATATGGATTTTTACTGAAAACTGTATTGTTTTTTTACAGAATTTTAATTAAAAATTACTCGCAATCAAGGTAAAATTGCATAATTGTGTACTTTTAGTGAATTTATGGAACCCCACGTTTTTATTTCGGGCAAATCACACTTTTTAAAAGGACACTTACACATTTTTTATGTATTACTCCTGTAGTAACCCTAATCCATGTGTAAAAATACAAATCATTCTGTTATTTTACACGTTTTAGGTACAAATACATTAAAATTATCGAAAATTACAGAAATAAAATATGAAATTTAAAAAATATGGATTTTTACTGAAAACTGTGTTGTTTTTTTACAGAATTTTAATTGAAAATTACTTGTAATTAAAGTAAAATTACATTACTTTGTACTTTTACTTAATTTATGGAATAACACCTTTATTTCGGGAATTTTACACTCTTCTAAATGTTATGTATGTTATGTATGTATTTTACATAAAAATATGTAGAATTACATAGAATTATATAAAAATAAGCGAAAATTACGTAAAAGTATGAAATTTTAATTAAAATCTGTGAAATTTCCGAAAATTATGTAATTTTCCACAATTTAATTTACTTTCACACCTATTTTCGGTACATTCTACATGTTTATGTAATTTTTTTAATGTAAAAATTACATAATTTTTAACAGTGTACAGTATTATTTTTGTATCAAACTAGCACGAACGTAATGTTATTCACACGTCTGTTTTAAAAAGGAAGATATAACAGCACTAAATTATAAAAATACTACAACAGAGATACATATAAAAATGCACTGGCCTATGTTGGTGACAGTTTTCAGAAAAAGTTGCTGTGTGCTGCATATAAAATAACAAGTGCTTAATTTTTGACACGTTCATGCCTTTCCCAGTGTGGCCATAAACCGCGAAAGTTCGTACAGTGTAATAAAAAGTTAATACTTGGCGCAGCCGGGGTCGGGTTGGATTGCGCATTACTTGCTACATTATAAACAAGCCTGCCTGTGACACCCCTCCTTTATGACCCCCCCTGCCGGCGGACGGCATGCATAATTAAATCTACGCGGTCAAATTAGCAATTTGGACCTCTAACAATAGGACATAGTTCAGTTTAAGCGTCTTTATTGTCCAAACAAATTTATTCAACCATTACTGTGCTCAATTAGCGCACAGTCACTACACTGAAACAATTTCACGATTTGTTTTTATTGTGTCTTTGTTACGGTAGTTTTACTCTGTCGCAAAGGGGTTTGCTTTTTAAGCCCTTTTAACAATGAATGAAATATCTTTAAGTTTAAAGTTTTACTCCAACTGCAGTGCGCAGTAGAGTTACTTAGCCTAATGAATTTAGATGCATACCTACTAATTTTAAGGACTATGGTTCTGTATATTTTTCCGCATATCAAGACTAAGTGCTTTTTGCTGTATAAATAAACTTTGAAAAGATAATCAAAAAGTGTCCAACGAGGACTATTACTAATCGTCTGAGTTTATGTAGAAACCCTATAGGTAATTTCTTTTTGTTCAATAACTTTTTTAACCAACCCGTCCGGCCAGCGTGGTAAAAAGCGGCAACCGTGTTATTTAAAACCCATACAAGTTTTAAAGTCCTAATTACAATATAGCGCAAAAGGAGAGGTCGAAAACTCAACTCTATATACTTTCCATCTAATAAATTCCCTCCATGGTTATTGGTTAGCATCGAGAAATATTACTGCCCAAATGCTTAATAAAATATAATTTTATGGTGAACAGTGTTCAATAACATAAATACTATTTGGTGTGATCATAATTTGAACGGTATTCCATTCCATAAATATTAAGGTTCTTGCAATTGAACTCCCAATAAACTGTGTTCGATAAGTGTATGTAAATTCAGCAGTTGGGCGGCAAAGCAGGCGTGCGGTGCGCTGATAACGGTTTTAGGGATATTTTTCAACCGCATAAAAACTTGATCGTGTAAAGTTACAACTATTATGTATTTTCATAACATATTATATTATCATCTTTGTCATAAAACTAATAGTGAATACCTTTTGAGATATAAGACATAGACGGACATTTCAACCATGTCCAGTGGCTTTGCAGTTTAAATATTAGTAGGTACGACTACAACAAAACTGAAAACCAATTGTGTAGCCGATTGCAGTTGGCTACACGGTCCGACTGCATTTGAACTGCATGTCAAGTTTACATTTGTCTAGAGAAGTGGTTGGTTAGCAGTTGCATTTATGTCTGTTTTTAATTTTCGAGTGAATTTCCAAAGAGGAGATGAATGCCACTGGCATTATCTAAACAACATCTCAAACAACCTTGTTAATAGATATTGTTAATAGATAAATGCATTCGGTGGACTTAACATACATAATTATGTACAGACTGAAAGTCTCTTTGTACTGAAGAGAGTTTCATTAATGTTTTGTTGAGTTTGTGGAGGAACGGGGTTGAGATGTTCCATAACCTTTATCCTCACCGCATGTCTGTTGGAATTTAGGTTGGGATTAAGTATAGTATGGTTATTGATTTTCTATTGTACCTACCTATATGGTTTCCGGTAAAAGCAATAAGCTTGCCCAATATTACATGGGACCAATATAACTACTGTCAAAATGCGGTTAAAGAGCTGATACCTATAAGGATAATTAAACATGCATCTCTATCTGCCAAACTAAGAAGTGTCCGGCGAACATTGGGCGAATAACCTACCCCTTTTGGGATATAACTGTGATAGTATATAATTATATATATAGGCATGTATTCTACCCTGTCCCAAGTTTAAATGTACCAGTTAAACTTTGTTTCATTCATAATATACGTGAGTAGTGAACCATAAATTCAACAAAAGTACCCATCCCAAAGATTGTTAGATCAAAAATTTCCCTAACAGGAACCAAAATTAATTTAAACTTTGCATTTAATCCCGTTGGCTTAAGAAAGTTTTACCAAAGTGAGATAAAGTGTCCCCTAAAACAACAGAGTTCCCTATAATATTAGAGATAAACTGGACTGGATGGACACATGAAGGCAAACTTTACCAAACAGGGTTAGGGTCGGTACGTAACATGTTTTACCGAATTTGCGTACCAACACTGTTTTTGTACACTTGTAAGGGACGTCGTTTCAAAAATTACCTCTGTTCGTATGGGAATATTCTATAATTATGTTATTATGCTTTTTAATGTTTTTATTCCATATGTTTGGCGTAATGTCTGTTTGACTGCACGTGATAATTCCGAATATGTCTATCAAATGGAAAGAAAAAATTAAAAAATATGATGTTAATTACAAATGGGGTGTGGAGGTTTGATGGCAGTCGTTTCACGGAAAATATCGAAGTTCAACCGCTGCGCAGTTAGACTGGAAATCCAACCCTAACTGGGTTAGGAAAAGGCTTAGTGAATGATGATCATAAGTAGATACAAAAAATCACACACACATATCAAGCCTATATCCCCGAAAGTGTAGGCAGAGGTGCATTACACACCCACAATTTGCCAGTATTTTTATTCCCACGTAATAGGGGGCAAGCCTATTGCCGTCACCGGGCACTCTAGAAAGTGGGTTATGTCCAAAATGACCGAATTAATTTAATAAAATAAGTAGCTATAATATAATTTTGAAAACTAAATTTGAAACCCGGTGCCTTGCAATGAAATGTTAATGAAAGGCAACACAATCTTACGTGCCAGCCGCTGTGGTACAGCCAATTAAAGCCCTAGGCGTCTCGGACTATAAAACCCCGCATAATAAAGGTACATTTTTGAAAACCTACGATATAATGGTGCATAAACGTACCACCTACCTACCACCAAGATTTCAGAGACCTAAGCCAGCTTCACATGAAATTGGTGCTCCAAATAACCAACAGCTCTGGAAATAATACAAGTCCCAGTCGATAACAATATGGCCGCCTTCTATTAGGTACGTATATGAATTGTAGTAACTACTATTAACAAACGAATTAAATTAACAAACGTTGTTACTTATGATGTCTGCTACCTAACCCTATGGGAGGATGCTAGTTAATTACAAATAACCCTGTATATTCTCTGGTATTGTTAAATTGCCGTCATTTTCTCAGTTAAGTGCAGTATAATTGACATTGTGATCGTTGAATTAATTTTCAAAGAACTTGTCACAAAAAGTAATTACTTAAGTATACTCGACTATTATCCTGACAGCTTTTATAATGGGTCTCAATGTTCAAATTACTACCAGTAAAACCTACAGATTTCCAAGTATTTTTTGTTAAATTTAACCAAAAAGTGTGCTGTACTTAATCATGCTTTTTATTTCATTAATTTGGCAGAAGCATCGCCTAGGGAGCAATTCCGCATAGTGATGAAAGGGCGTTAGCACGCCCCAAAAAAGGGGTGTGCACGCGTTTTAATAAATAATAACTGAATTTACTACGCCGAAATGAATAAAAACGCTAAAATCGGATATAATTTTGTTCAGTGAAAAGAATGCGAAATAATTCGCTGCGTCGTTTGTTTTAATCAACTTGATATTTATACAATAGATATTAGCTGACCTGGTAAACGTTGTTCAGTCACTTATGTTATCAAAATGAGGTTGTGGGAGTAGAAAGGTGAAAAATACGAGTAGTTTACGACCTATTTAACTACCAAATAGATATACAAAACATAAATTTCACTTAAGATGTTTAAAGTGGAGTGCAACTACAAAACACCGTGCATGAATGCACGTAATCACATTCATGAGGGAATAGGTTGAATTACACATCTACATTTTGCCAATAGTAAGGTGTGTTAATCCCACGTACCTAATAGGCAAGCATTCCAGATACTCTAATACGGTGAAAGTAAGGAGAAAAGAAAGAATGCACATCGCATGATAATAAATTCATATCAGACAGTATTATATTATATTATACTATTTCACTTTTACTGAAACTATGTGTTGCAGTTATTACTTTCGAGAATTGCATAAATAGCCTAATATAATAAGCTAAACGCAGTTTTGTTACGGATAGCAACAAATTAGGTTCCTGGCGAAGAAGTGTTATACTTAGGCACAATATCTACAAATTTTTGAACCAAAAATAAATTTATATAGGTATTATGAAAAACCTTGACTGGGGGCTACCCTGCGCTCTTCCATGCGGCGCCTCACCATTGCTCCTATAGCTGCCATCGAGTTGACTTACTGTTAGTTAGCTACTACTGCAATTCTTCAAAATACAAAAACCACGAAGATGAATAGTCGTATACTCAGCTGTTTTATGTTGCATAAAAAGATAAGTCTTCAATACTTCCCGCATGAACGCGGCCATGCGGGGGAGTAAAAATATGTCGGGGAGGAAGAAGATTGTGGCTTCACTGGTGGATGAAGCCCAATCCTCCCTCGACAAGCTCCTCGAGCGGAGCGTCACAGAGGAGGAGGCGAAGCTCCGCAAGCAGGTTGCGAGCCTGGAGGTGGAGCTCACTGCCTCCCGAAAGGAGATGGAAGATCTCCGTCGGGAGGTCGCTGAGTTGACCAAAGCGGTCAAGGCACCTCCAGGTCCCATGCTACCTCCTCCTCTGACGGCTGGACCAGCGCCGAAGACGGCGCCTAGGACCGCGCCCACCATGGCGCCCGGCTCGCCGCCGAAGCCTGTACCGACTACGGTGCAGGTCCTGACGGCGATCGAGAGGCGCCTCGCGGTCCTGGAGGACCGGGCGTACCGCCCTCCGCTAACGCGCCCCGCGTTTTCATACGCGGCGGCTGTTGGCGGTGCTCCCGCTCCCGGTCCTAGCGGCACACCTGCTGTCCGCCGCCCCGCTCCGCCCCCGTCCGCTTCGGTGAGCCGGATACCGGCCGAGACCGCGGCCCAGGCGCGGAAGGCCAAGGGGCGCGGCAAGAAGAGTGGCACCCCTGCCGCCTCCTCTTCCTCTATCGTCGCTCCCGCTGCTTCCTTACACCCCTCCAGACGGGAGGGATGGGAAGTAGTGGGAGCCAAGAAGAGGAAGACGAAGGCCGCAAAGAAAGCGGCCAAAGCCGCCGCGGCGAAGGCGCCGAAGAGGCCCCGCCCTCCTCGCTCCACCGCCGTCGTCCTGACGGTGACGACGGTAGGTGTGGAGAAGGGGGTGGGGTACGCCGACGTACTGAGGACTGTGAAGTCATCAGTCAACCTCTCGGCCCTCGATATACAGGGGGGGCTCCGGTGCAAGAAGACACGCACCGGGGCTCGCCTCCTCGAGGTCTCCGGCGCCTCCAGCGGCCCTAAAGCTGACGCCCTAGCGGCTCAGCTTAGGGACGCGCTGGACCAAGAAGCCGTCCGCGTCACCAGGCCCACCAAATGCGCCGCATTGCGCATCACGGGTCTGGATGACGCGGCCACGACGGAGGAAGTTGTCTCCGCCGTCGTGGAGGCGGGCGGCTGCCCCCGTGACCAGGTGAAGGCTGGAGATATCTCCTTCGGCTCCACTGGTCACGGGATGACAGTCGTCCAGTGCCCCGTCGCGGCGGCACTGAAAGTGGCGGACGGACGAAGCCTCCTCGTAGGGGGCTTCCTAAAGGCGCAGGTGCACCTCCTTCGTGCCCGGGAAACCAGATGTTTCCGGTGCATGGTGGTGGGGCACTTAGGAGTGCAGTGTACAGCGGAAGTCACCGTGGGCGATCGGTGCTTCCGCTGCAGCCGGCCCGGTCACAAGGCAAGTGCCTGTGACGCCCCGCCTCGCTGCTTTAGATGCGAGGCGGAGGGCAAGACCGCGGATCACCGGGTCGGCAGCACAACCTGCGCCGCCTCGAGGCCAAAACCTCGTCCGTCCGCTGAGAGCGGTGGGGGTGCCGCCCTTGCGCGGCCAGTTGTTTCGCGGCGGGATGCGGTTATGGACGTCAATTAATGTCTGACGCCCGTATCCGTATCCTGCAAGTGAATTTGAACCACTGCCGTGCTGCTCAGGATCTTCTGTACCAGAGCATCCGGCAGTGGTCCATAAACTTAGCCGTGGTCGCCGAGCCGTACTACGTCCACCCGGGAAGCCCGGTGGACGAGGACGGCTCGGCCTGTTGTATCTTTGGGGGGTCCGCCGCAGACAACTCGCGCCTTGCGATCATTGCAAGGGGCCGCGGGTGTGTTGCGGCGGACTATGATGGGTTGGCAGTCGTGGCCACCTACATCTCGCCGAACATTGACGAGTCTCAGTTTGAGCTATGGCTCACTGAGCTCGACGTCGTCTTCGCTGCGTGCCGTCCTCGCCCTGTCCTGCTCCTGGGAGACTTCAACGCCTGGAGTGAGGCGTGGGGCTCCCGGGAAACCAGGGACAAGGGGAGGCTTCTTGAGGACTGGACCAGAACACGTGGTCTGGAGGTCCTCAACCGGGGGAATGTCGCCACCTTTTGGCGGCGGGGGGGGGAATCGATCGTAGACGTAACGTTCGCATCCCCTGACCTCGCCGCCCGTATTACAGGCTGGCGCGTGGAGGAGGGTGAGGAGACGCACTCGGATCATCGGTACATCCGGTTCGATGTCGTCCCCCCACCTGACCTCCCACAGCCGGTGGCAAATCCCCCGGATCCGCGTTGGGCACTTCACCATCTGGATCGGGAGGCTCTCCTGGAGGCATCCATCGTGCAGGCCTGGATTCCGGCGCCGGACCGGCCTGCCGATGTGGATGCCGAGGCGGAGTGGTTCAGGAGAGCCATGTCGCAAATCTGTGATGCGGCGATGCCTAGGGTTACACCCAGACCGGCCAGGAAGCAGGTGTACTGGTGGTCGCCGGAGATTGCAGAGCTGCGCGCAGCATGCATCTCCGCCCGCCGCCGGTACACCAGGTTTCGCCGGAGGCGTCGCCGCCCAGACGACGCGGCAGCCCGAGAGGCGGAGCTTTTTCAGGCATACAGGGAGGCTAAAGGTAATCTCCAGGAGACGATAAAGCGGGCCAAGACGGCGGCCCGCGAGGAGCTCCTGGAGACCCTGCAGCAGAACCCATGGGGGCGCCCGTACCTACAGGTCAGGGAGAAACTCCGACCTAGGGCGCCCCCACTGACCCAGAGTCTCCAGCCGCAGCAGCTGGAGCGGGTCATGGGCTCCCTGTTTCCGACGAGCGCGGAGGAGCACGTCCCTCCGCGCATGGCTCCGTCTCTGCCCGACGCGGATAGCACCAGCGAAGACGACGTACCCGAAGTCAGGGTGGGGGAGCTAGGTGCGGCAGTACTCCGGCTTAAACGCCGGAAAATCACTGCCCCCGGACCCGACGGCATTCCTGGCCGTGCATGGGTCCTGGCCCTCGAAGAACTCGGGCCTCGACTGATGGGGCTCTTTAGCGCATGCCTCGAAAGGGGCCAGTTTCCCAAGGTGTGGAGGACGGGGAAACTGGTCCTGATCCGTAAGGCGGGGCGGCCGGTGGACTCACCGTCCGGATACCGGCCGATCGTGTTGCTCGACGAGGTGTGTAAGCTCTTTGAGCGAATTATCGCGGAACGCCTCGTCGAGCATCTCACGAGTGTGGGGCCAGACCTGGCGGATAACCAGTTCGGTTTCCGTCGGGGACGCTCCACCGTGAGCGCGATCATGCGCGTGAAGAGCCTGACGGAGGAAGCAGTCTCGCAGGGCAAGGTGGTGGTGGCGGTGTCTCTTGACATCGCCAACGCGTTCAACACCTTGCCATGGAGCTGCGTTAGGGAGGCGCTCGTGTATCACGAAACGCCTCTCTACCTCCGTCGTATTGTCGGGGCCTATCTCTCGGAGAGGGCCATAGCTTTCCCCAGCTGGCTCGGGCCAGCTCAGCGAGATGTGTCGTGCGGTGTTCCGCAGGGGTCGGTCCTGGGCCCGCTTCTGTGGAACATCGGCTACGACTGGGTGCTGCGGGGTGCGTTGCCTAGGGGTGTCGGCGTAACGTGCTACGCCGACGATACCCTCGTCACGGCGCGGGGTGCAACGTACCAGGAGGCAGCACTCAAGGTCACGACGGGTGTTGCTCGAGTCGTGGGTCGGATACGGCAGCTGGGACTGGAGGTGGCCTTGCACAAGTCCGAGGTTCTGTGTTTTCACAGACCTCGGAACGGTCCACCAGAAGGTTCCAGCATAAATGTGGGAGGCGTTAGCATCGGCATCAAGCCCTCGATGAAGTACCTAGGGATCGTACTTGATAGCCGATGGAACTTCGGACCACATTTCCGAAGTTTGGTCCCCAAGGTGACGCAGGCATCGGTCGCGCTTTCGCGACTGATGCCCAACCTAAAGGGACCCAACGCCTCCTGCAGGAGACTGTACCTGGGGATCGTGCGGAGTATGGCCCTATACGGGGCTCCCGTATGGGCGGATAGGTTGGCGGTCAAGGGGAACGTGACTCTGTTAAACAGACCACTTAGAACCTTGGCCGTCAGAACCGTACGGGGGTACCGCACGATCTCCGGAGAGGCTGCATGTCTCCTAGCCGGGACCCCTCCATGGGACCTGGAAGCGAGAGCCCTTGCGTCATTGTTCCAATGGCGCAAGGAGGCGCTGGAGCGGGACCACAGGCCTGCGTCTCGAGAAATCGAGGACCAGCGGTCCCAACTCCGCCAGGATCTCATGGAGTCATGGAGGGTGCGACTTGAGCAACCCAAGGGGGGTGCCATCTTCATCGCGGCGGTGAGACCGATCATGGACGATTGGCTGCAGAGGCAGCATGGTGACCTCACGTACCGTGCGACGCAGATGGTTGCCGGGCATGGATGCTTCGGTAGCTATCTGTTTCGCATGCATCGTGAGGTCACACCCCGGTGTCAACACTGCGAGGTTTCCGACGACGACACCGCACTCCACACGTTGGTGGAGTGCTCAGCGTGGGCGAGTCAGCGCCGGGACCTCGTAGTGGGTCTGGGCGTGGATACCCTCTCGCTGGGGACCATGCTTCAAGCCATGGTATCCAGCGGGAGTAGGTGGAACGCGGCCGTGTCCTTCTGCGAGCAAGTCATGCTCGCGAAGGAGGCGGCCGGGAGGGAGAGGGAGCGTACCCTCCCCGCCGAGTTCCGTAGTCGGCGGCCAGGCCGCCCCAGACTACGCGACTACGCCCAAGACTATCGTCCTCCATGATCGGGGCCTGAGGACGGCGGGATCGCCACCCACCGTCCTTACAGAAGCAGGCTAGAAGGGTTGCGTGCTGCGGGGCCTTTGCCCCATAGCACGCAACCAGATTCACTCACTGACGCGGGATAAAACCCGACCCCAATGACGCGGGATTCTCGTCCCGACCAAACACCCGCAGAGACCACAGGGGTGGTCAAAGTCCGCCGGGCGCCACTGGACATACCCTCTGCTAGTAACCAGGGACGCCCGGCAACGGACGTTAGAGCGGCCGCGGCCTTGGGCCGCGGAATTAAAAAAAAAAAAAAAAGTCTTCAATACTAACTTTTAGATGGACTATCATGATGACAATATCGCTATAAGTAGTTAAAGTAGGTTAACAGCCATTTTTATGCCCGATTTAAGTGTTAACACCAGCACCTACTTCGGGAAAATGTAGATTAACTTTTTTATGTGTCAATGAAATGTCGAACCCATAGATATTTAATAGTATGTACTTACCTACTTAAAACACTTCTGGTGATTTTTATATATGTGTGTATAACTAGGTCACCTATTATGTGTATTAAATCACGTACTTTTTTTTAATTTCGCGGCACTCGGCTTCGGCCTCTCTAACGTCCATTACCGGGCGTCTCTGGTTCACACGCAGGAGGTATTTCCAGTGGCGCCCGGCGGTAAATCACCTACTAAGTTAGTTAGATCACCACTTCTACTATTGATCAAAGACAAAATTGAATGTTCCTATTTTTTTTAAAGGGACTAAAAGTGTAAGTATTTAAAGTATTTATTTCACATTTTGCTAATAATGGCCTCTTTCTACATGTTAGATATAATAGTCTGAATTAAACTTGATGAAACTCAGTACGTACAAATATTGGGAGGTTCGAAGGTTACAAATTGAGAGACTTGGCAGATATTACTTAGGTAACGGTTTTACGTCCTGACCCTGACTCAACCCCGACCCGCCAGCATGATTCGGCGACTGAAGGCGGCGTCAGGTCCAGGAGCCGCAAAATAAATTCGAAGCGTAGGCATCGTGCCAGGCAACGTGGCCTGGAATCCGCCCCACTAGTGCAGGGGACTGAGGGCGAAGTCCCACGGCCTGACCACTTCGGCGGCGGTGCCCCAATGGATGGGGTGGAACATAAATCTACATCTCCCGTGCCGGGGACGTCGCGGGGTGGTCGGACCGAGGGCATCAACTCTCTCGAGGGCTCACTACAGCGGCGGTGCCCCCACGTTTTTACAAAACTTTAACAATTTTACACGCGTATCTCCCGTGCCGGGGACGTCAAGGTGTGATCAGACCGAGGGCAAAGACCCTCTGCCTGCTCACGCAGTTGACGGTGCCCCCATGGGAGGCACGAAACTTAATAGGAGACATTACCCCCATAAGGGCTCCGGTCCCCATCTATACAAAGGTGCCCCTCACCCAAGGAAGGAGGAGAAGGGTGTAGGGACACCCTCCAAACGTACCCGACACGACGTATCTTTAATACCTTGTGACGCAGACAAACGGGCCAAGGTAGATGATTCAGACCCTGGCCAACTCACATACGCTACGGTCACCAAAAAACCCATCTGTATGGCTCTAGCCACAGAAGGGCGGTGTCCGATGACGCAAAAGACAGCGGATGCGGCTACCCTCTTACTGCAGCAGCAGTTCATAGAGGGAGCACTCAGACGCAAACCGGGCGAGGAAGGTCCAGCCTTCACGGGGAGGCCGACTTTTTATGACGGCACCGTGAGGGTGTGGTGCGGGAACCAGGCGGCAGTAGCCTGGCTTAAGTCGAACGTCGAAGGTCGGACTCTTGACACCGGCGAGAAGCTGGTTGTGAAGAGTCCGAGTGAGATGCCCAGACGAGTCAGATGCTGCCTCCTGGTTCCTGACCCACTAGGCGGTTATAAAACCGCCGGTATAGTGGGTGCCATACTCGCCTGGCAAAACCCGTGGGCTCTGGTGGACACTTGGATAGTCCATCGCGCACAAAGACGAGAGGATGGTTGGTATATGATAGCCTCCATTTCGGAGACTCTCATACCAATCATCATGGAGCACGGTCGCCGCTTGACCACAGGCGCCGGAAGTGTATATGTCCGGTTCCTGGGGCCAGGTGGCAAATACTATGACAAGCCCTGGAAACGGGGGACTGTCACGGAGACCGCGATGGGCGGTTCAGGTCCAACTACGGAACCCACACAACATACTCCAACCACTACAGCCGAGCCTACCTCGGCTTTTACACCCAAGGTTGGAGATACAATCGACGATGACAGCATGGGATCTCATCCCGTACATTCAAAAGTAAATGAGGGGAAGGACTCGTCCGACCACTCAGAGGATGAGATCACATCGCTGCTCGCGGAACTAGAGACAGGAGTAGAGGAAATAGCCTCCGATGGCTGCTGTCCCTCTGACTCCACTTAAAATTCTACAAACAAACCTCCAGCACAGCATGTCGGCAACGGCGACATTGCGCAAATGGCTGGAGATGAATACCACAGCCGTTGTCCTGATCCAGGAACCGTGGATCAGAGGAGGTCGGGTGCACGGACTCTTCAATCTAGGAGGTAAGTTATACGTGTCAGGCCCCCAAGACAACGGTCCGCGTACTTGCATTTATGTCACTAGAGACATAAGTGCGCATCCACTCACTGAGTTCTGTTCCAGAGACCTGTACGCCGTACGGATCTCTACAACTCAAAACGACACCGTGCCACAGCTTGTCATCGCTTCAGCTTACATGCCGGATGGGGAAGACCTTCCGGCTCACAACCTAACGCAGCTTATCGGCCACTGCGATAGGACAGGCACGGAACTAATACTAGCGGCCGACACAAATGCACACCACACCTTGTGGGGCATGAACAAGTGCAATGACAGAGGTAATGACTTAGTTAATTACTTATTCAGCATTAACCTTAACATCCTAAATATAGGATCAGAACCCACCTTCGTGACAAGAAGATGCCAAACTATCATAGACCTGACCCTGTCCACAGATAAGGTAAAAGAACTTGTCACCAACTGGCATGTCTCGAAGGAAGCATCTTGTTCCGATCATCGGTGGATAAGATGTGATTTACAGGTAAGTATACCCCTACCCCCACCGGGCAGAAACCCGCGGAAAACCAACATAGGCAAATACGCAAGCTCTCTACAGACGAGTCTAGACGCACAAACTTTGTCAGCGTCCATAACCAGCATACAAGAAATTGAATCACAGGTGAGTGTCATCTCGGATATAATCACTAATAGCTACGAGTTAGCGTGCCCTCTGCACACCCCGAGAGTAGGTCCACATGAAAACAAACAGAAATGGTGGGGACCTGAACTGAAGCGACTTCGGAAGACGGTGAGAAGACACTTCAATAGGGCCATGAACACCAGATCAGAAGAAGACTGGGACTCCTGTAAGGAGGCCAAATCCAAATACAAAAAACGAATCCGTTTTAGATCTACTGAATCGTGGAGAAACTTCACGAGTAACCTAAACTCCGTTGACCAGGCTAACCGTGTAAGGAAGGTTCTGGCCTCCCAACCATACCACGGTATAGGTAGCCTCCTAAAGCCTGACGGAAGCTACACCAACTCACCCAAGGAAGCGCAACAAGTCTTAATGAGTGCCCACTTCCCGGACTGCAGATACCAGCAAACCGTGGAGGTGAGCGAGGACCTGTCAGTGCCTACGGATGAGAGCTGGCAATACGCCCAAACAGTAATTACGCCAGATAGATTATCATGGGCCATAAACACCTTTAAACCGTTCAAGTCAGCAGGCCCGGATGGCATCTTCCCGGCCCTGCTGCAATGGGGAGGTTTAAGATTATCGACACCACTCTTACAAATCATGAGGGCGTGTCTGGCCTACAGATACATTCCGAAGAACTGGAGGAAGGTGAAGGTTATCTTCATACCCAAACCAGGTAAGAGTGACTACACTAATCCAAAATCATTTAGACCAATCAGCCTCACCTCTTTCCTCACAAAAACACTTGAAAGACTGTGTGAGAGGACTCTGAGAGAAGATGTGCTGATCAACACCCCTTTACACATCAACCAGCACGCCTACACTGCCGGTAAATCAACAGAATCCGCCCTCCACCAGGTAGTAAGCCGAGCGGAGGAAGCGATACAAAACAAGGGTATTTGCCTAGGCACCTTCATAGATATTGAGGGCGCTTTTGACAAAACCAACTTCAACAGCATCACCTCGGCATTAAAGCATCACGGTGCAAACCCAGTGCTCACGGGGTGGATCAAAAACATGCTTAGTAATACGGTCATCAGCAGAGGTGGTAGAGGTGGCCAGGGGATGTCCCCAGGGAGGTGTCCTATCTCCACTCCTGTGGAATCTAGTCATCAACAGTCTCATTACTACTCTAAACAAAAAACACCTCTTTACGGTCGGCTACGCTGACGACATTACTATACTAATCACTGGCAAAGAAGCCAACATTGTCTGTGACCTCACTCAGATAGCACTCCGCACCGTCGAAAACTGGTGCAAACAATACGACCTCATCGTAAACCCAGGAAAAACGGAAATGGTTATGTTTACTAATAAGCGAGTGCTGGGAAACTATAGGGTGCCCAAGCTTTTTGGGACAAGTCTTACACTGTCCGAAGAGGTCAAATATCTAGGAGTAACCCTGGATGATAAACTAACCTGGAGTAAACATGTAGACGACAAAATAAACAAAGCAAGCATCACCTTCTGGCATTGTCGAAAGATGATAGGCAAGTCCTGGGGTCTTTCGCCAAAGGTGACGCTATGGCTATACAACATGGTCATTCGGCCCATGTTATGCTACGGTGCACTAGTCTGGTGGCCTAGATGCCAACTTACAACCTGCACACAAAAACTGCAAAAGTTCCAAAGACTGGCCTGTATGGCCATCACGGGAGCTATGAAAACAACACCTACTGCTGCCATGGACGCCATGCTAAGCATCCCCCCGCTTCATCTCTACATCACACAAGAAGCCGCGGCATCTGCTTTAAGATTAAAGTCACTCCATCTATGGAGAGACACACTACTATACTAGCCGCAATCTTCAACGACGTACCAATACTAATGGCAGGGTCGGACAGGATTCCGAAAACATTTATCTTCGACAAAAAATACAAGATCCAGTTACATTAGGACGACAACGTCGAAGGCCTCAACATCCATGAATTCAGAGTCTTCACTGACGGATCTAAAACTTCATCTGGGACAGGCAGCGGAGTATTTTCCGAAGACCTCCAGATCAAAATAGCAACCCAACTAGGATCCTACAACACGGTATTTCAAGCTGAAAGCTACGCTATTCTAGAAGCGGCCACGGCAATAGCTGCCAGAGAGGTAAGGTACTCTAGTATCAGAATCCTCTCTGACAGTAAGTCGGTGTTACAAGCCCTTGACAGCAACATTGTCAGTTCGGGCCTCATCTACAACTGTCATCAGCGCTTGGCTGAGATAAGTAAGTACAACCACGTCACATTACAGTGGATCAAAGGACACAGCGGCTCTAGAGGTAATGACGCAGCGGACGAGCTTGCCAGAAGGGGCTCGAGCCAAACGTCCATTGGACCAGAGCCAATCCTACCAATTTCGGTAGGTACTATACGAACACTTCTGGCACACAAAACTAACACACAACACACACTGTGGACAGGTCTGGCGGACTGTCGGCAGGCGAGGGAGGCTATGCCTGTACTCAATCGTCGGCTAGCCGGCAGACTTGCGACGTTGAAAAAATCCCATCTCCGTCTATTCACAAGTGTCATTACGGGCCTCCTACACATTTTCTTGGTGACACCACTATGCGATAATGCTAATATTGATGTGCCTCTGGAAAACATACAGCATTGTTAATGAAGAAGCAGGTGTATACTTATCTCTACGTGCGATCTTGCTACCGGAAGCGGAAATACGTTTCCGTGACATTTGACAGATGTCATCCTAGTTGCACCAGCAAGGTGGGGAGCGCCGGCATTTGAGTTTGACATAGCGTTGTGTACTTTCAACGAGTGCGGTCGTAATCTTAAATTATTATGTCAATCCGTAAAAAATAATTAAAATTCGTTCACAAAGTGATAATATGATATGAAATCGCGTCAGTCACGCCATTTATTTTTACTATCGCGAATTAGAAATATAAGTGAAGTGATATAATTATTATGACTGACGAGTCATGCCATATATTTTCACCATCGCGAATCTGAAATATTTACGAATTAGTGAAGTGATAATAATATAATTATTACGAAATCACGTCGCTCACGCCATAATTATATATTCAAATTCATGAATGAGAATATAATAGTGATATTTCGTAACGATCGTGAACATGTCTCACAAGGTTGACGTTGGGGGTACCCGGTACCTCTCAATCGTCTTCATTAAACCCCACAACAAGAAGAAGAAGATAGAGAGGTGTCTTCGGGCCAGTAAGCGACGGAAAACGATCCCCAGGTAACAGTCGATCCCAGTCGATAACAGTCGGTTTCCAGCGAGAGGATATCCACACCAAGACCCACTACGAGGTCCCGGCGCTGACTCGCCCACGCTGAGCACTCCACCAAAGTGTGGAGTGCGGTGTCGTCGTCCGAAAACTCGCAGTGTTGACATCGAGATGTGACCTCACGATGGATGCGAAATAGATAACTACCGAAGCATCCATGCCCGAGAACGATCTGCGTCACACGATACGTGAGGTCACCATACCGCCTCTGCAGCCACTCGTCCATGATCGGTCTCACCACCGCAATGACGGTTGTTCCCCACATTGGTTGCTCAAGTCGCACCCTCCAAGTCTCCATGAGATTCTAGCGGAGTTTGGACCGCTGGTCCTCGATTTCTCGAGTCACAGGCCTGTGGTCCCTCTCCAGCGCCTCCTTGTGCCATTGAAACAATGACGCAAGGGCTCTCGCTTCCAGGTCCCATGGAGGGGTCCCGGTTAAGAGACAAGCAGCCTCTCCGGAGATCGTGCGGTACCCCCGTATGGTTTTGATGGCCAAGGTTCGCAATGGTCTGTTTAACGCGAGTCGCGTTCACCCTAACCGCCAATCTGTCCGCCCATACGGGAGCCCCGTATAAGGCCATACTCCGCACGATCCCCAGGTACAGTCTCCTGCAGGAGGCGTTGGGTCCCTTTAGGTTGGGCATGAGTCGCGAAAGCGCGACTGATGCCCCCGTCACTTTAGGGACCAAACTTCGGAAATGTGGTCCGAAGTTCCATCAGCTATCAAGTACGATCCCTAGGTACTTCATCGAGGGCTTGATGCCGATGCTAACGCCTCCTACAGTTAAGCTGGAACCTTCCGGTGAACCGTTCCGAGGTCCGTGGAAACAAAGAACCTCGGACTTGTGCAGGGCCACCTCCAGTCCCAGCCGCCGTATCCGACCCACGACTTGAGCAACACCCGTCGTGACCTTGAGTGCTGCCTCCTGATGCGTTGCACCCCGCGCCGTGACGAGGGTATCGTCGGCGTAGCACGTTACGCCGACGCCCTCAGGCAACGCACCCCGCAGCACCCAGTCGTAACCGATGTTCCACAGAAGCGGTCCCAGTACCGACCCCTGCGGAACACCGCACGACACATCTCGCCGAGCAGGCCCGAGCCAGCTAGGGTAAGCTATGGCCCTCTCCGAAAGGTAAGCCCCGACAATACGACGGAGGTAGAGAGGCGTTTCGTGATACACGAGCGCCTCCCTAACGCAGCTCCATGGCAAGGTGTTGAAAGCGTTGGCGATGTCAAGACACACCGCCACCACCACCTTGCCCTGCGAGACTGCTTCCTCCGTCAGGCTCTTCACACGCATGATCGCGTTCACGGTGGAGCTATCTATTGCCTTGCGAATCTTGCTTTAACATACATACTCGTACATGCTGAAACGCCTTTTGGGTCTACGCCGATTGTGGTAGGCAGAGACTATGTAAATCCACTTGCTACGGTCCTGGCATACTTCTTCTACTTTTATTACTATTTTCATCTGGCTTTATATTTAACTTAAATTTTCTGCTGATGATAATAAGTTATTTGAAAACCAATATTAATAAATATACTTGACTTTGACAGACACAGTCTTCGTTATTTCTTTCACCTGAGTAAAATACAAAATAAGTAGTACCTACCTGTATTATCTTTATCGGAAGATACAATACGCTACCTCATTTATACAATTTTAGTGTGAATAAAACTTAATCAATAAGCCACTCCTTAGCAAAACTTTGTCTAGAAGAGACAACACGTTTAAAGCTCGAGCAAAAGGATTACAGTTCAAACATCCAACTGTACCACACGCTTCACTGCGCTGAAATCCGAGAGTTCTCGTCAAAACAAAAGTTTGTCTTTTCTCAGAGAGTGGCTCGTATTCATGCGAAGCTCATTCGGAACCGTCTTTTGATGCTAGTATTATTTTAAGTATACCTACATACACTTCTAGTTATAAGTTACAAGTGACAAAATGATGCCAAAATAGAAACACATAATATTAGTTAATTCGGCATCATTTTGTCACTTTGTAACCTACTTGTAACTTATAACTAGAAGTGCGTTCTCAAAATAATTATACCTATTATCATTTTATTACTTGTCAACTTTTTAATTTCTACTTTACACTAAATTAAAAAGAATACTTAAATATTCAGATTCGTTTTAAATATAAAATGCTCATAAAAATTTACAGCACTTTTTCAGAATGGATAAGATTAAATCTTGTTTATTATAGTCTAGACGCGCTATTGCGAGCAAACCACCATTTCAACAAGTTAATTTTATGCATACCTGCCGCTATATCCATTCCAGCGAAAGTATTCTATTTTTATATTTGTAGGCACAAGGGTTATATCGAAAAAAATCCACTGAGTTTCAAAACAACGTATATTTATTCACCTTGATTTTGAGATAAGTTACCTACGTATATATTTCAACAATTTAATAATGTAAAACAAAATAAGTACATAGGTACCTAATGAAAATTGAAAATAATCCATTGTATTAAAAATATTTTTTTTAATAATAATAATATTTAAACCTAAACTTGCATTACAAAAGACGTGGTTAGAGTATATAATTATATTACCAACTCATTCTTCAAAGAAATAGTACCTAACATGTCGTGATGTAGGGTCAAAGTATTCATCATGTGGAAGATCCAAAGCAGATAGGACAGATCCAAAATAGTGCCTAGTGAAACGCATTGTATCTTGCGGACGTAAAAGTAGAATGGCTTGAAGATAATCACGAACCACACCTGTTAAAGCGCCACTTTCCGTCAAGTACCGACCTCCTTCCGAGGTACGGATAGTCTGGAAATATTGTAAGAATATGTAATTATGGATTAATGTATGTAAAGGAAGCAATTATATTATTTTTTTACAATCACGCCTATATCCCCGAAACGGCAGGCAAAGGAGAATTACACGCCCCCATTTAACAACTATTTTGGTCCTACTTATCTCTAAAGAGGAATCTTCCAATAAATAGGCCTAGTAGCACAGAATAGGCAATAGTACTTACATACAGAACTTACACTCAGACTTTAATTAAAGCACATTCTTTTGTTTACAGAGAACATAATTCGAACATTAGGGTTGTCAGGGAAGTACCAGCATAATTTGACCAATAATTATGACGTTAATGCCTCAATATCAACTCTATGGTCAATGCCGTATCACAAACAAGAGACAACCCTTACTGACTTACAACTTCAAGTTTTTCGTCACGTATTTTTTGCGATTGTTAGGCGAGTGACATAGGCCTGCTAGTAGAGGGTAGATAATGAGTTTTCAATAAGTTCTTACCTTAAAGGCCAAATAGTCAGATAACAATTGAATATCCTCTCGCCATTTCTTACGTAGAGGTGCATTCTCCTCGATCTCGTCTTTTTCGGGTATAATTTGTAGAAGCGGATTCAAGTGCATTATATAATTACTATCAGCCCACTCATGACTTACGATGTGACCTGAATAAATAGAACACACGGTAAACGTGAAATAAATAAGCTCCCTACTATAACATACTGCTTAAACAATCAGGCTGATGGGATGTTTGCATATCTACAGCCGAAGCTCTAACGTATAATGAATAAATGAGACCATGAAATAGATATCTGACAAATGTTGAACAATTTTATTTAAGCTATGTCTACCCTGCCGCGTCCAGGCAAAGGGCATTGTTATAAGTGTATATTTTAATGGAAGTATTACAGATGTACCAGATATTCATATTTACGTTAGCTGCTGCTGCTATTATTATTAGCTGTATTCTATATTATAATTCCTTATATAATAAGGATTCGTATCCACGGATGGGTCATTTACAATGTATTTCTCTAGAACATTAATTTCATTTGATTACAAAATCAACTATGAAAACAAGTGCTATTTGTGCGAATCACGGAATACAAGCCAGATTTGTTAAGAATTCCACCAAATACGATACTAAAGTTTGCAGCGAAGTAAAGCCGAAACTCGTAAAAAGTGCTCACGGCTTACCGCGAAGACTGAGTGCGGTCAATGTCTGGTGGACGTATCCCTCAGGTTCTATAATGTGCCGCTCAATCTTCACCACAAACATGGGAGTACTATTCACAATTGCTTGACTGACTCCATGAGAAACCTGGAGAAAAAATAATAATAACTATTAAATATTGTAGGAAATTGTTTTCGTTATAATATCTGTCTGCTTGGCAAAGTATTGTCAATATAAATATTTCTCTGAATAGAACCCAGAGAATATCCTTGATTTAATATTTCAGTTCTGAACCTTCTTAAAACTAAATAGTTATTAAGGGATTTTCATCCATAACTTAATAGTTTGTTAGTTTTGAAAGCAAACTGAATTGTAAATGGGAATAACTAAAACGATTTCGATACCGTTAATATTTGGAAAGTGAAATATCCCAGATTTGGCTGATTTGGTTCAAAGCTGTCTGTTGAATTATTAAATCAATAGTAACATGTTTACTTATTATTAACGGAGATAGTACATCAACCGTTCAACAAGAAACATTCATTACTCAACGCAAACGGCAAGACGGGGTTACAAAGTTCATGAATTTGTGATTTCGAAGTCTATGTAATGACTAACCTGGTTGCTTTAGCGTGATAAATTACTTGTGAATTGTTAATGGATGTTTAACTACTATTTTGTAGTGTTACAAACTCATAAAAATGTATGACTTACATAAATACTTTCACAAATGTGACCGTCCATCATAACAGTGTCCGTCTTGATTTTACCCTTAAAGCGAATTAGCGCTATATACCGCATTAGAACAATATTTGCTCCTTCTAACAAAAACTCATGGGCTTGGTCAAACGTGTGATAATTACGTTTTACTACATATTTCTCGCCACAGACACGTGAAATTTTATTGTAATAACCGCTTTCACAAATCGCCATGTAATTCCGCTGTTCTTTTGTAAGTCCCTTCTTCGTGATGTATCTGGCATATAATTTTATTAGTTTAATACTTCAATTTTATTTCAAGGTCAGTAGCAACCTCAGCATTATTGCTAGATAGGTACCTATATCAAATTTTAATGTAGGTACCTATCTACTAATTAATATAACTAGAAAATACTGGACAAAACCAAACTTGACAAAGTTCAGACGTCACGTGAATACCGTAGGCTGATTTTATTTAAATACATGAAGAACAAACATTTGTACACTATTCCACAACTTTATAATATTATATAAAACACCTTGGATAATGCTGAAAAGCGAAATAAATATGATGGTGAAAATAAATATGACAAAGTTATGGAATGTTGTACAAGTGTGTGTTCATCATGTATTCAAGTTCCACCAAGTGCCAACAAACAAAGTATAAATAAACTACATGATTTTAATGACTTGAAACTGATTATAATTATGATATTTTTGAAATTGATCTACCTAATTTGTTACAACAGGAACGTAAAAAAGTTTGTTGAGTTTCTTCTTACCGGTGAGAAGAAACTTTTGGACCTGAAAAATGATTAGGAACTGAAAAATTCAGAGCTACTACTGGACGTTAGTAGTTGTTTTTTTTTTCAGAATATTTTCGCTAACATCACATAAATACATATAATATTACTCGACTTAAAGATTTCCGTAGCCAACAAATAAATGAAAACCTACTCTGTTCTGTTTTCTTCCATTGTATGAAGGTTACAATCCAAAATAGAAACAAGCTTAGAGCCAGTTTTTGCTCCTTCCCTAGAAGAATGCATCACAACTTGCACCAGCAATTTATCTTTATCTTCTCCTAAAGACTCGACACTTATGCTCATTCCTGCGCAAATAACGCAAAATAGTTTACTAAAAGTACTTATTGTTGAGAAATTGTATTTTATAGGCTTCACCGAGTTAAGTTTATACTTACCTCCAACGGCACTGCAGCAATCTAAAGACGGCTTTCTAAACTTTTTCTCATATTTGGGAGCTTTTATCTCATGTATTGGACATTCGTCTTCTGTCTCAGGTACATCGTGAAGTCCTTGTATCTCAAACTTTTCTATATCTGATTCTTTCCTCTCTATCTTGTCATGCCAATCATAAGCGAAATCAAAAAATGTATGTTGTGGGTCAACCTCATGACACCATATATAGCCATGTTTACCAGCACGTTCTTTTTTTATTTTGTTATCTTCTTTCTTTGGACAAGTGCAAACTAATTTGGCCACGGGTACTTTGGCGGAATCTACACATTCGCACGCTTTAGCTTCAACAGGTGCAGTGTCACATAAACACGGGTCTCTACAATCACAAATTGCGAAACATCTGCAATTCTCAGGGTCACCGCATGTACATGTTTTTTGAGGAAAACACATACACTGGCTTGATGTTTTTTGACACCATTTACAAACCTCTTCTTGATCACAACTGCAAATTGATTTATTCTCCACTGGCTCATCCTTGCACGGAATATTAACTACACCTTCTGGCTCGCATACACAAGTCGGCTGTGTACCACAAATACATTCGACATTTTCGCAGATACAGTCTTTCCCTTTTGGACAATAGCATAACTGTTTTGTTTCCTTCTGGCATTCACATGGAACTATTTTAAATTTCACAGTTTGTTCCTCTTCTCCACCTTCTAACGACGATCTTGATGATGGTGTTGATTTAAGTTCACCCTTGCATGTACAAATTGGAGATGGAAATGTAAACGGGTCGGTGGGACAAATACATGGTATCTTCACATCTTCACAAAGACAATCTGGTTGTATCACTCCAGGTACACAAGTACACACTTTGGCATCTTTTCCACATATACATTTTAGTTTTGGTTCCAATGGCCTACAGATGCAAATATTCTTTAGTTCATTACATTTACATTCAGCTTTTACTTTAGCTCCACAATGGCAAGGTATTTTTATAAAACATTCGCATTCCCCTTTCGCGTTCCTCTCACAAGAGCACACGGGATCTAATACGTTCCCAGTTGGATTGATCTGTGGCAATCCATCAACAATTAAGATACTGTTTTTACTATCCTTCGGTGGTAGAGGCTTGTTACAATCAGGGAAGAAAAAGAAATGGAAATCATTCGGTTCATCTTCTTCGACTTTGTCTTCTTCGATCACGGGTGGTAGATCGCGCTCTATCGGGACTGATGCACTGGTAGATGATTCACTTGGAGTAGATTCGTGGCATGTCCATGCGGATTCTGTTGAGCCGTCTTCCACTTCACCTTCCTGATGCCCGCAGCTTATAATTAAAGTTTCACCAAAACATATGTCTTTCTTTAGTTTATCATCTGTGGAATACACCAAAACATGGATAATTGTCAGCATAAAATTCTACTAAAAGGGTAGCCAGACGGAGGTTACTAATAATACCTAATAGTTAATAAACTTTTAGTTTAAGTAACTAAGGCACATAGATGTACCTAGCTGTACTTTTATAAAGGAACTTCTTAAGAATTAATGTTTGTGCACAATAACTTCTGGTAGAGGCCAATATTGTTATTTATTTATGTTACTCTGTATATCAGCTGTGTTTTAATGAGAAATAAAATGTTTAATCACAATTCCTACACCCGCTTGACAAATTTAAATGCACAAAAACCTTCCTCGAGAACCACTCTATCCATTGGTGAAAATCGCATCAAATTCCATTGCGTAGTTTTAAAGATCTACGCATATGTACAGAACGGGTGACTTTGTTTTATAATATGTGGTGATAGTGATTGATAGTGATTAGTGATAGTGATAGTGATAGTGTAGATTATCATGCTGCTAAGGGGCTCTATCAACGAGGGCCAAGTCATCCTCACGTGGTGCACCTACTGACAAACGAACGAGGCTATTCAAAGTGCCCGGCAATAGGCTCACCCTCACCTATTACATGGAACCAACAAAGTGACTATCGAAATGTAAAGGAAACGCCTGTCTATTCCTTCGGGGATAAAGATGTGATTTTGTAAGTGTAATAATGATATTACGCACAAAAATCTTCATACTTATGTATGTGTATAAAAAAATTAGATATCGAAATCGCGAATGGGTTATCGAGATCAAATGGCGTGGCAGTCGCTTCATGGAAAATATAGGTTCAGGTATATAAGTTCAGCCGCTACGCAGAACGATCGGAAAGTCCACTCCAACTGGGTTTGGAAAAGACTCACTGGATGATGAAACAATGTATAAATGTATAAATCTTTATAATTCTACTGTATATGTGTATGTCACTGAACTCCTCTTAAACGGCTGGACTGATGATGATGAATTTTTGTGTGTTCAAGGGGATTAGAGAATGGTTTACATTCACAATTTGGTTCTTTTTTTTGCAGGACAACGTCTGTCGGGTCCGCTAGTATATATATATATATATATATATATATATATATATATATATATATATATATATATATATATTATATATATATAATATAATGTATAAATGCGATGAATTCTTGGGGGTACGATTCTCAAAATAGTTCGAACGAAAATTTGTCCAAATATTTTTTTTTCAAATCTCTAGCGTTTTCATCTACCTATGTAGGTAGGTACTAGCGGACGCCCGTGGCTTCGTCCGCGTGATATACGAGTAGTGTTATTGTTCCGAATAATTCCTGTGGAAACACATTTCCGAGGTAAAAAGGGGGTTACTAAGGTGAAAATAGGTTTATATTAAACCTTTTTAAATACATCAGCTATCTTAGGTATCTGCCAGTGAAAGTTCAGCCGTTCCAGAGATTAGCCGGAGGAAACATAACTGTAGGCACAGATAATAATACTATACCTAAGTACTAGAATACTGTGTTGTAGCAAAACTAGTGTGGCGAATACCTTATCTCTGACGTCATACGTCAACTACAAGAAGGCGCGCCCAGAACTTTCGAGTACCTACCATAATATTCCACCAATAGCTAGATGTGCACAAGCACTTCAACAAGTAAACAACTCGTAGGTACAACATAAGTATAGATATTTAAACTTGTTCCTATTGTCTAAGCCACACCTACCTAAACCAGTTTTGTATAATCGGGAATATTCTAGTACTATAGGTACTTGTATCCACTACTATAAAAGTGAATGCATGTCAACAATAAATATTCATTCATCCACATACTGTGTTACTGTAAACGTCCCAATATACCTCCCAACAACCACTACACTAGTATAGTATAACTAGTATAGTATTCTTATATCTGACGTTGTAGGTAATGTTTATTTGACAGACACACACACAGACAGACATATCACGCCTATATCTAGGACGACGCTCTATATAGACGTAAAATACTAGCAAATTGTGACACAATTTTCTAGTATTTTTTGGTAATAGGGGGCAAGCCTATTGTCGTCACCGGGCACACATATAATGGGCTATGTCCAAAATGGCCAAATGAATTTATTAAAAAGTAGCAGCTATATTGTAATTTTGAAAAAAAAATTGAAACCAGTTGCCTTGCGATGAAATGTTGATGAAAGGCAACAAAATCTTACGTGCCAGCCGCTATGGCACAGCCAATTAAAGTCCTGGGCGTCTCGGACTATGTTTATTTGTATATTTTATAAATACTGCGCAAACCATAAACAAATAGTTTGTAGCGATATGTAATAGCACGTAATAGCCAAATAGCACGTTTTCTTTAGACTACCCAAAAAGACTAACTGCATTTTACACACAAAATAGTAAAACGAATTTTTCAGAGCAATCTACTCAGTTCATTCTCACCAAACTCAAAAGGCAGTTGTTCCGATAAGTTTAACAACGTAATACTGGAGTGCATCGACATTTTTAGTTATGTTTAGACATATTTTTCTATTTATTTTTTTTGGTAAGGCCTTTTTGTATTACATAAATTGTGACAAATATTGACAAATATCAGCACAGTATTGACAGTATGAAGCTAACTCCCAAAAAGAATCTAATTGTCACAAACGAGGTTGAACATAAAAACTGGTCAATTGACTACGAAGAGAATGGCATGACCATGGACATTATATCTCTATGGGCATGACTCCACATCTATGTGGATGGTCAATGGTGATCATTATGAGATCTAAAGACTCTCCACTGTAGAAACCATCTTTTACTTTTTCGAGAACTGAGCGTTTTAAACGTTCGTATCTCTGCCCAACCATGGTGGCCCGGAACGCTCTTCCCGCGCACGTGTTTTTGTTCTGTATTATTATATATTTCACTAGTTTGAAACCTGAAAACAAAGTGAGTCAGGCCTGCTTTCACTCATACCATGGTCTGCGGTAGGTTAGCAACTATACAACATAATTCACGGTATATTTATTTATACCTACACCAGAAAAAAAATTGTTCATCATTTTATTTTAGGACTTTGTCGGATAGTAAATACCTACGACACCATACAACATAATTCACAGTACATTTATTTATACCTACCCCATAAAAAAAATGTTCATAATTTTATTTTAGCACTTTGTTTTGAGGCCGCAATCCATGCGCTTGCAACATACCTTGACAGTAGCGAAGATGGAGAGGTCATATTGAAAGTTGACCTGAAAAACGCCTTCAACTCTGTAAACAGGGACACCTTGCTGACACAGGCCAAATTAGAAACCCCCAAAATTTTTAACTTTCTTTGGCAATGCTATAGTCAGCTTACAAAATTAATTTATAAAGACCATCTTTTGAATTCAGCTGTTGGATGTCAGCAAGACTTACGGGTCCCATCTGTACAATTCCACTTGAAGATCAAAAGAGTATTAATACCGAATGGTATTCTACCATTTGTTTACCCAGGGTCTTAGAAAAAGTTCGCGAAAGACGAACCAAAAGCCGCGTTCTCCTACATCATGACAAGGCTTCTTCACACACGGCCAACAAAACAAAGTCATTTTTAGCTTCCGAAAAAGTACAACTCGTCACCCATTCTGCGCATAGCCCCGACCTAGCACTCTGTGATTTCTGTATTTTCCCCAAAATCAAAGATTTGATGAGAGGTTTCACTTTTACCAACTCCGAAGAGGCAGTGATAGCGTTCAATCAGCACGTAGAAAACATGCCTTCAGATCCTCCTGTTTTAAAAAATGGTTCGATAACATGAAAAAATGTTTAAAATGTAAAGGAGAGTATTTTGAAAAGCAATAAACATAATATTTTGGTTTTAACATGTTGTTTTTTTTAAGTTACGCAAAACTTATAGTGTGACCTACGTTTCGTCATGTCCGTCCGCGGCTTTACTCCCAAACGGTTAGTGTTAGAAATATGAAATTTTACACGTAGGTATGTGTAAAACAAAGAGGATTAAAATGTACAAAATATACATAATTATATACTAAAAATATTTACATTACAAAATATCGTTTAAAAAATCCTCCGCGTCATTGCCGACTGGGAAGGTTCCCAGAATGCTGGCTGTGTTGCCACGTTGGATGGCGATACTTATTCTTTGGGCCAGAAAATAGCCAGCCTTCTGGTCCTGTGAAGCATCGATTAGGCGTTTAGCAATGTCTCTATAAAGGCGGCGAGCACTGGGACCCCATGACCCCAGTGTCTCCACCCCAAACGGCTCAAATATGTAATCACCTGCTAGGTTAGCATATTTACGCCGTTTGAGGTCTTCAGCCGATGCAGCAGCAGCGCCGGCACATCCGGATGTGCTTGGAATGTGTGAAGGTGCTAAGGTGTCAACGCATGTAGCGTCCCACAGCAAAGGCCTTCCCATCTTCCACGGTAGCAACGACATGCCCTCCGGTTTCTTTCCATCGCTTCGTGCTAAACCATTTGGTTCACGTACGGCCGAAAGACCTGCGGTGGAAAGAGCCCTATGAATTATGTCGTTTAGAATAGCGTGGCCAGGTATACGACCTGCGCTTCTGCTACAAGAAAGACCTTGGTGTCCCAGATTATCGACGGCTACTCGACAGGTGCAATGATGCGGGGATACACAAGGTGTACCCAGCCGAAGGCAAGTGGCAATGCAATTGGTGGTGTCGTCCAACATTGTACCGATGTTGGGCGATGGGAGCGCCTGGATCCATAACCCTGACTCCCATTCTCCAACAGCTAGTAGGCGTGCACGTTCTGAAATATTGACAGAAGTGTCGGTTAGTGTATCAATTCTCAATTTACAGAGCGGCAAATCCCACAGTCGCTGTGAACCTAGGCGTGAGGGCAGGTTAGTGTCGGGGCAAGACATCCTCCAAGCATTTATGGCATCGGTCTTGCATCGAACCTCGGGATCAATCAGTGTATTTGACAAAATTATCCTGACCAATTCTTCGGTGCTATTGACCGACGACAGAAATGCTGGCAGACTGACATCTGTGACTTTACGAATACCTAGCCCGCCCAAGCGAACTGGAAGAGACGCTTGGACCCAGGCTCGGTCATTAATATTTACATTTCAAATATTACACAAAGAATTTTGTCAATGCTGAGGTAAGACGCTCGCCAGCAACCCCAGTAACATAACAGGTGAGGTCTAAACGGTGCTGTGGGGAGATGCCGTCGAGGCCGGAGGCGGAGCCATTAGGGAACGATGCCATAGCTGACAGCACATCTTTTTCTGTTGCTCTAACGCAGATGGTGGGATCAGACGGTGGGTCAACAAACCAGGGATTAGAAGGGCCTGGGGGGTGTTTGGATAGAAGCGCTGCCATTGTCTCTGCAGTGTCAGGCACCAATGTGTCGTCGGAAAAAAGGAGCCGTGCGGCACCTTTAAGGTCTTGTGTATTTTTTCCTCGACTTTTTTGTAGAGGTTAAAAATATGAGTACGGGGTTTGGATGGTGAACTGAATGTGGTAGTAATTGATGGTTCAGATTATTTTTTATTTTTTGTGTTAATGATATGGTTTTAGTTTTATTGTCTAAAACGTGTAGAGTGGAGTAAGAAAATCTAAGGAGGTTGTGCCAGGAAGGTATATCATTATTAAGTAGACAACATGAGATGATGCTTGTTAAAGCGTCAGCCACAGAGCATCTAGCGCCGCGTGGAATTCTTTTTAACAATGGTGTGGTTTGTTTGAGCTGACTAAGGAGAGTATGAAACGGAACATCATGAGAAGAAGGAATGGGTTGAGATGTAGAGCTGAGGTTTGAATTACTTGAGATGGGCACAGAATCAAAAATGCGTACCTGATGAATCCGTGATTGGTGTATATGCAAGCCTCTGAGGGAAGAAATGCCCTTCTTACATACTATACATATACTGGGTACCTGCGTACCAGGAGATATCATAACAATATATATATTCATAAAAAATCTGTGATAAATAGAAATTGTTTATAATGTTGACACTGAATAATGACATTTAGGTGCAGCTGCGCAGTTGCCTTCGACTGTTGGACACAACGTACTCGAGCGTAGGGCGTTCATGGCATCGTCGCGCTATTTATTGATATACGTGTAGTCCGCCGGGCGCCACTGGAAATACGTTCTGCTTGTAACCAGAGACGCCCGGCAACGGACGTTAGAGCGGCCGCGTCCTGGGGCCGCGGAACTAAAAAAAAAAAGTAATGGGTGTCGCCGTATAGATGGCCCCAGTACCGTATTCTACTTAACGCTTAACGTGTCATAGCCATCCAATATTATTTTCCATTTTCCTCAATGGAAATACAAAAATGGCGAAAAACAAATTTTGTATTATTTACTTTTGTTATATTTATTTTGAACAAGCCGGGAATTTGTAGATATATAAAAAGTCTTATTTTCATAAACGACACCTACCTTTGTGACATTTTTGAAACCTGATTTTCCTAGTCGATTTATCAAATTTATGGATAACGTGTATCGACACTGTTACATCAAAAGTGGGCGGTAACTTTTAGTCTTGTCATTACAGTCCCGCCGGACCACCAGTACCATTAGACTGTACCATTGATGGTACAAATGGTACTGATTTATCCCATTAGTACTAGGGAAATAAACACAAGTGTGGCACTCGACGTTACTTCTATAAAAAATAAAACCTTTTGGTACAATTGGCACTACTTTATTTTATTGGTAGGTACTTAAATCTTACTGTCTTAATTTTTCTAAGAAAAGCGGGACATTTATATCGCCTACAGTGAGTTGCATTTGCACATGGTGTATGTATATTTTAGGTACTATGGTTCTAAATTCGGAATCGTTTTTAATCACTGTAAGGAAAGCAAAAAGAGTTGTAGGCCGTTTATTAAAACTGCCGTTGTACTGGGCATTCCAGCCTTCACAAGCATTTGTAGTACGATGTCTCTTTCCAAAGCAAGACCATGTTTTGCTTTTTGGCATCCAAAAAGTTTTAAAACAATTCATGAATTTAACATTATAAATCATTTGCGGCCAGGAAACAACATAAAATAACACTAAGGAGGATGATGACATAAAATTGTTTTACAGTTGTACTAGTGGGATAAATCAGTGCCACTTGTACCATCAAAGATACTGGGTAATGGTACAGGTGGTCCAGCGAGATATTTTGGTATCATTTGTACAATCAATTGCACTAGTGGGATAGTTCAGTACCATTTGTAACATCAATGGTACAGTCTAATGGTACTGGTGGTCCGGCGGGGATATATCTTTCACGATTACCTGGTGTAGGACGTGATTTAAACCTACTTTTGGCCGCTGCTTTTTTAGAAATTAAGGCCTTAATTTCAGTACTTAGCCAAGGGGCCGGCAGATGTCGCATCCGCACCGCATGAACAGGGGCATGAACGTCATATAGATCAATTAATTTACTAGAAAGGATTTGTACTTTTTCGTCCATGCACTCTGTCGCCATTAATGAGGACCAATCCATCTTGCTGGCATATTCGCGGAGTCTATCAAGCTGCATCGCACCAAAATTACGCTGCAGGAGGATTTTAGACTTTGGTTTTGGGGGACGAAGTTTATAGGAAAGGTAGATCAGGTCATGGTAGGAAAACTCGTCAGCTGTGCACTGTCCATGCTTAGCGACTAGGTCAAGAGAAGAAACAAGGATAAGATCAAGTAGAGAAGGGATACGGTTAGGAAAGTGATGTGTAGCGTTCAGGGGCAGGATGGACATGTTACAGGATTCAATAATATCGGAGAAAGTCAAGGAACGAGAGTCCTTCTTTAACAAGCAAGTATTAAAATCACCCATAACTATAGTATGACCGTAAGAAGGAGACAGGCGTTCTAGGATACTTTCAAAAGAGGAGAAGAAATTAATATTAGAAGAAGGGCAATAGTAAACACCAAGCAGAGCTTGGCAATGGCCAAGATTTATTTCTAGGAAAAGGTGTTCACCGGCATTCAACGGAGGGGGTTGAGGTGACATATCTAATATTTTTATTCTAAGAGACATTGCTAAACGCCTAATCGATGCTTCTCAGGACCAGAAGGCTGGCTATTTTCTGGCCCAAAGAATAAGTATCGCCATCCAACGTATCAACACAGCCGGCATTCTGGGAACCTTCCCAATCGGCAATGACGCGGAAGATTTTTTAAACTATATTTTGTAATGTAAATATTTTTAGTCTATAATTATGTTTATTTTGTATATTTTGTATCAAAGAGAATACAATACTACGTAAGATATTTGCGATATTTTGTATCATAACACTATAATTCGCCATACATAATCTCTGCAGTAAGGTGTGTAGGAATGCACAACGCCAACACATCCATAATTCGGTCGAGAACGGCGACCTTGCCAAAGTTTGGAAATTTCTCAAAACTCTGGGGGTTGGAAAGGCTATTAAATCGAATATTCCCAAGAAAATTGACATTGATTCTTTAAACCAGCATTTTTCCTCCTCATCAACGATTGAGCAGAGTCGCAAGGCCTGCACTTTACAACATCTTTCATCCCTTCCAACTCCCTCGTATCCACCGTTCTTCTTTGAACAACCATCTGCTTGTGGTGTTAAGGAGTGTATAAAGTCTATTAGTTCCAACGCTATCGGCTGTGATGCCATCAGTCGTAAAATGATACAGCCTATACTAGACGAAATCCTTCCCATCTTATGTCACATTTTCAATCATTCCCTTACTACCAATGTTTTCCCTAAGGCGTGGAAGGAGGCGCAAATAATCCCACTTCCTAAAAAGACCAACCCTTCCTCCTTCTCCGAGTATCGTCCGATCTCCATCTTACCTTTCCTTTCCAAGGTCCTCGAGCGGCTAGTGCACAACCAGCTTAGCTCATTCCTCAACAGAAACTGCCTCCTAGATCCTTTCCAATCAGGATTTCGTCCAGGACATAGCACAGTTAGTGCGCTGATTAATGTTACTGATGACATTAGGCTAGGTATGGAGCATGGAAATCTCACTGTGCTCTCCCTATTGGATTTTAGTAACGCGTTCAATACAGTGGATTTTCACATTCTGCTGGGCATACTACGCTCTATTAACATATCTCCGGCGGTGGTTGATTGGTTTCAGAATTACCTGTTTGGTCGTCGACAGCGTGTATGTTACGATGAATACCTTTCCTCTTGGTGTTTTACATCTGCTGGCGTACCACAGGGTGGCGTTCTCTCCCCATTACTTTTCTCAATCTTCATTAATTCCATAACTAAAACCCTCCTTTCTTCTTACCACCTTTATGCAGATGATTTACAAATTTACATGCAGGCTCCACCGAGTAATTTGAGTGAGGCCATTAATATAATCAATAGGGACCTGTTTCAAATTTGTACGTGGGGCAAGCAATACGGGCTTGACGTAAATCCCTCCAAAACGCAGATATGTGTCGTTGGCAGTAGCAGAAAATTGGCAGATATTGACTGGACACAGTTACCAAATATAGTTTTTAATGGTGTAGTATTACCAGTGGTTAATAAGGTAAAGAATCTTGGTATTTTAATCGACAGTACCTTATCCTGGGACGCACAAATCGTGGAAGTAAGTCGTAAATTGTTCGCGTCAGTAGGTTCTTTACGCAGACTACGTAACTTTCTGCCCACGGCCACCAAGGTTGCGCTTGCTCAATCCATCCTTCTTCCTATCCTGGACTATGCCGACGTCAGCTATCTCGATGTCACCGAGGAGCAACTTAACAAGCTTGAGCGCCTACAAAATTTGTGTATTAGATTCATATTTGGCTTACGTAAATATGATCATGTGTCCGAATACCGCAATTTGCTCAAGTGGCTCCCAATTCGCCTTCGACGAAATACTCATATCCTCTCTATCCTTTACAATGTTTTGTTTAATCCCCGTACCCCTACTTATTTAAAAGAACGATTCAAGTTCCTTAATGACACACATACGAGATCCCTGAGGTCGTCGGAGACGCTGGTGTTGGCAGTGCCAGAGCACTCAACGACTTTTTATGGTGGATCTTTCTCCATTAAGGCCGTGCGACTATGGAATGATCTACCGGTAGTTGTTAGACGAGCACCAACGTTGGCTGTCTTCAAACGAATGCTAAAAGACCATTACCTTGGCTCCTAACTACTGTAATCTATTTTTTCCACTCCATGTTTTTATGTATCCCTAATTCCCTACAAGGTATAAAATTATCTCTTTTTATTTAATAGTGTTTAAGTTTTACTATATGTAGGTATATCTTCTATATTATATTCAGTTTATTCCATTACTTTTCTTTTCAGAACTTTTCCATCTTTCTTTTCATAATATATGCCAATACCTATCCACTGTTTACTTCACTTCTATCTACTTGTGTCCATCCAAAGGTTGCCTGTAAGAGATCACTCTTAGTGATAAGGCAGCCATTTGTACATACTATTTAAATATTAAGTTTCTGTTTCATTTGTATTTTTGTATTGGTGTACAATAAAGTATAATCTAATCTAATCTAATCTAGTCTCTATAAAGCACTCGGACCCCATGACCCCAGTGTCTCAACCCCAAACGGCTCAAATATGTAATCACCTGCTAGGTTAGCATATTTACGCCGTTTAAGGCCTTCAGCCGATGCAGCAGCAGCGCCGGCACATCCGGATGTGTTTGGAAGGTGTGAAGGTGCTAAGGTGTCAACGCATGTAGTGTCCCACACCAAAGGCCTTCCCTTGTCCTTTGATACAAAACGTATTATGTACCTATGTGTTTGTGAAAATTTTAATGTGTTATTCTTTTTGTCATGTGAGAGTATCGTAGTGGCACCCGATTGGGTTTGAGCGTCTGAGACCTGTGCGCGTGTTGAAAAATGACAGGCTTTTATGTATTTGGAAAATACATTATTTCTTCTCCCGTAGTGAGCGACGACCGCGTTGCTCTATGCTGTTTATAGGTAAAGTATAAGTATAAGTTAAGTATTCTTTGTATACTGTGTAGTAATGTGTAATAATTTAAATAAATAAATAAATGGGTTATGCCTTTTTCTTTGATCATATAAATAGGTGTTACAATTAATAAGAAACTTCTCCCAATTTTATATTAACTCATAATTTAATTTTCACATTTAGCACTTTAAAACCATGTTGAAACGTATAAAGTATCGGGTAAACTAAACGCGAAGACGTTTCGTACCATTCAGAAAAGTAAAAAATAGCTATAATATTTTTCTTTACGAAAGTCTTACAAAAAATATTGTTGTGATTCGTATAATAATGTTTCTAAAATCATGCAAGAGCTCTTACTCTTTTAATCGGATAAATTGCTTTTGCCTGCTTTTATATTTGTAACATTTGTTGTTTTCTTAGCGTTACACAGACGATAAAGACCGACATCGACAGATTTCGACTTGACACATTGCATTGACACATGACAGATGATGTGGCCTAAGGTCTAGCGAATTTTTAGAAATATTATCTTGTTAAATAAAATGCGAAAATGATTGTATTAAAAGTTATTTTATTTATGTTATTTATGAAAAGCTTGCATTGTAGACGTCCTGATAAAGTTTATTGCGTTAACGAAAGATGTGATGGTTGGTATAAAAAATAGTGGTATGTGCTTCACTATTTCATATTCATGTGATAACTTTCTAAACATATTTTTGGGAATTTGTTTCAGAACCTATATCCAAAGCAAAGACTTTATTAATCTATAATAGTGCTGAACCGGGCTTAATATCTTTTCGGCCCAATACAGAGGCGATCGTGTATATGAAATCAGCTGATGCTAATTCAGAGTTATGGTTTGTGGGAATAAATGGTATAACCGGGTTTGTAAATCGTAGGTTTTTAAGAGAATACAAAATAATAGAAACGAAACTAATTACAGTTTCTTATGAACCAAAACTACAAAAAATTGTTCAGCCCAATAAAGTTAAACAAGCTCATGAGGTATTTGAAGGCACTACAATATATACCACTGAACCGACTTCTAATGTGCCACAAGAATCATCTACAGTAGCCCAAAGTAGTGAAAAAGAAACCTCAGACTTTCAAAATAATTTAAATGAGGCTGTTGTTGAAGTCTTTGAGGATGAAGGAACTATAAGTCAGTTCACAGAGCCCCAAAGTTCAAAAAACATAGTTACAACACCAGAGCCTGGTCTCAACGAGCAAAAGCCTACTATTGCATTACCTACAAAGAATGTGCCAAACCCCACAGAAAATATTCCCGAGAGTGATTCATCATCAAATGATCCCATAAATGATAAACAAGCTGTACCAGATCTTCCTAATTTATCATCTGAAAAAACTGCTCAATTACTTTTATCTAGTGTCAGTGGTGCTTTAGTTAGTAAGAAATTATTAGATATCCCTGATAATAAAAAAAAATATAATGAGAATGAATCTGAGACAAAAAGTTTAGTGCAAAATACACCAAATCAATTAGATCAAGAAAATGCCACAGAGGCAAGTAGTATTAATGATAATACTGATTTAAATAAACCAATGGAAGATCAATATGAAGAAAAATATGAGCCAACACAATCTTCTGAAAATGTGGCTTCCCAACCTGATACTTCCAGTACTCATAATGTACGAAATAATGAGAATGGAAATAATGAGCCATTAGCAGATCACACAGAAACTACACCACCTCCTGTTCCAAAAGAAACAAGTACTATTCCTCCTTTAGAAACTGTGATAGAAACATCTACTATACCTCCTTTAGAAACTGCAATAGAAACATCTACTATACCTCCTTTAGAAACTGTAAAAGAAACATCTACTATACCTCCTTTAGAAACTGTAATAGAAACATCTACTATTCCCCCTGTAATAGATACATTACTTTCATCTCCAGAGCCAGATAGTAAACCTCCTTCTACATTAGATGCCATACAGCCACCTCTTCCTATTATTGATACTATACCTCTATTTCCTCCTGTATCAGAAATTATATCTCCATTAGCACCTAATTTGGTCAATGAACCTAAACCTGAATCAAGTTTCATACCAAACCCACCAAATCCCATATCAGAAACTACACCGACTTTCTTAGAGACTGAATCAGAACCAATTCCTACTGCTCCTCCACCTGTAATAGGAACAATTGCTCCAATTTATTCTCAAGGAGTAGAGTACAGCAGTGAAGTGGAATCAAACTCTGATACTACTCCTGTTCTGGATTACATGAATGAAAATTTAGGCAGTCTAGAAAGTACCACAGAACAAGACTCGTCGTTAGAAAAAGAAACAGAAATGGATAACAGTGAAGAATTCACAGGTAGCCCAAGTTCTACATCTGATTTGCCTATACAAAATGATGAAAGTACTCAAGGATTTATTTCTAACATGTTTTCCAATGTTGCCGACTTGTGGCCGTCTTCATCTGAAACTCCTCCGCCCATATATAACACAGAGTTCCCTTCATATGAAAGTGATAATGTTGAAGAATTAAATAGTGGTTTTTCTTTCATGAAGTATATTATGTCTACTTATTATTCCGTAATGGGCACAAGTGAGGAGGCTAAAGCTTTGTTTGGTTCTGTTGGTAAGTCAATTTTCATTTTGTTTCCATCTCGATTTATACTTCAACATTACCATTAACTCAATTGTATTGCACTATCCATTGCAGAAGACTAGGCTGATAAAATATATAGAAGTCAGTAAGATTTAAGACTCAATAATGCAACTCGTTTAATTTAATCTCACAAATTTGATACAACCCCAAACATTCTTGATTATAATATTCAATTAATATACAACCTAATGTCTCCTATAAAGATATAATGGTTTATAAAGCCGAGACAAGACGCCCAGAGACGTAAGATTTTGTTGCCTTTCATCAACATTTCATCGCAAGGCAACGGGTTTCAAATTTAGTTTTCAAAATTAGAATATAGCTGCTTATTTAATTAAATTAATTGGGCCATTTTGGTCATAACCCACTTTTTAGAGTGCCTGGTGACGGCAATACGCTTGCCCGCTATTGCGTCGGACTAACACTACTGGCAAATTGTGGGTGTGTAATGCGCCTCTGCCTACCCCTTTGGGGATATAGGTGTGATGTGTGTGTGTGTGTGTGTGTGTGGGTATACAGCAAAAACATGAGTCATTCATATGGTACTTGAATATAATCAGGATAATACTTTTATCAATGTTATAGAATCCAATCTTTTTGTTTACTATTTCATCATAGATTTTTTAAGATATGAAAGTGCTAGAGAACTATTACATGTTATCTTACGTTATATCTTTTCTGTACTTAGATCTGTCAATTTCTATCAATCAATCTTTTTTTTACCTACCAAATTGTTAATACATTCTGGACTCATACAGACACTGCTTGTTTTGTGTCCCTTGAAATTGTCATTTGTGTCCCTTAAAATCCAGATAGGTCTCATTGAAGATATGTCCTAAATATAAAACAAAGTGCCCTTATGTTTGTATGTAGGTTTGTTTTGTATTTATTTCTTGCTGTACTGAGAAATCCAGAAGCCAAAAACCCCTCAGATATTTAATTAATGAGGATACTACTATACAACAGTAAAAACGTCATGATTGCTTGTGTGTGTGTATGAATATATATACATTCTGTCAAGAAAGTACCGGGAAAAGATCAATAATACACAAAAATTTTGTTATTCATCCAAATTTATTGTATCACCTTCAAAGTATGCTCCTTCAGAAACGATACACTTACGCCAACGAATAATCCAATGTGGCCATCCCACGTGTAAAATCGTTAACTCATGCTTTGTCTATTTACTCTATACTAAACACAAAAGTATGTAATATATGTAAATAGTATGTAAAGTATAATTTCATTATATATTCGTTCTTTATATTTCAGCTGAGACATGCTATAGTGAGGAATACTGTGATGGCACATCCAACAGTAGCACTAATAGATTGCTCACGTTCCTACTAACTGCTGCTAGTTCTGTGCTACTGTTCACTCTTGGATATTACTACATAGATAACAGGCGACAGGATGGTAGACTTATTGGTCAAATCAATTCTTTGCAGCGGGATCTACTATTCACTTCTAAGGTATGTCTTATTTTTATATTTAAAGTAAATTAAGGCTTCGAGATTACTAAAAGTGAAAATAATTAATAACCCAAAATTTTAATGAGTATTCAAATTTTATGATGTACTAGCTGACGCCCACAAAACCACCCTATCTATTAGTGAAAGCAGCATAAAAATCGGTGCAGTAGTTTTTGAGCTTAACGCAAACAGACAGACGCTGCGGAGGACTTCGTTTTATACTATGCCGTGATAATTAGTAATTCCACAATTATTAATATTAATATTTCTGGAATGGTGTACAAGTGAGTTTTTTTTACTATGAGTTCCACCAAGTGCCGACAATCGAAAGCATAAATTATAAAAGACTATTTGGTAACTGGACCATAATAATATTTTATTATATAGCCATATGTTTTATTAATATAGTGGTAATAAACAGTTCTCATTGTATAATTTTCAGGAATGTGAAATCTTGAAAGAAGAACTAACATCCACAAAAAATAAATTAGCTGGTATTGAGGACAACTCCTTTGGTATGGATGATATGGTTCAATCGCTAAAAGAGGAAATCAACGAACTTAAAGCCATCAACGAAAGGCTACGAAACTCTTTGGACGACAATGAGAAGCTCCTCAGAGTATCGGAGAATACTGCTGGAGAATTGCAGAATACTCTGAGTGAGGTGGAGAATACTCTTAGTGAGCTCTTTGGGGAGAGAGCTCATTCTGAAGAGCAGATAGTTGAGTTGAATGGTGAGAGCTCTCAATGGCAGATATCTATCCTTCATTACTGACAGAATCAAATGCTCGGGCTACAGAGATTCTATTTGGATTCCTGGCTGTTGGAATTCTGGTTTGAATTACTGAGTGGGTGCAATTTAAGTTATTAAACATTAGTTGAAGCTCACCAAAATAGACTTCACCATGACGTGAAAGTCGAGGCTATACAGCTGCTAAACTTCACCGAATTATTGAGAAGACTTAAATGGACAAAACCGTTCGAGTTAGTTTAGTGTAATAAGTGCTGCGATAAGGACACATGAACAAAGTGTCTTCGCCTTAACATACTCTAAGTAAAGTGTTATTGGACACATTCTTAGTTATTGTTTACATAACATATTAGGTCAAAATAATCTACTCATTAGTCCATAGGCTAGATTGTAATATTACAATCTAGCTAGTAATTAATTAATTAACAAATCTAATTATATAATTAAGGTATTGTTTTCATAAATTATCTTAATATAAAAAAAAAAAAATATCTGTACTGATTTTGTTAAACTTTGGAATTTTGTACCCTTTCAAACGTTACAACTACAAAGTTATAACTATTTAAAAATTGTTTGAGAATTAACTAAATATTAATGAAATACTGTTTAGTTAGGCGAACATAATAAACAATCACTAACTAACAATATTTTTCTTAAATAAATTCATTACTGTTCAGGTAAGATTCAAGCCTTTGAAGAAGAATTAATTGCAGTCAGTCGAGACAGAGACAATTTCCAGCTAAAGTATGTGTCAGCTGAAAGTGCTTCAGAGGAATTAAAGAAGCAGAAGAAGCAATTTGAAGAAGTGACCCAGAAGTTGGCAGAAGGGAAGAATACTATAGAACTGCAGAAACATGAAATTGATGCATTGAAGGTAAATTAAGAAGTTCTATCCGTGTACCTATTAATTTCAATATTCAAACTCAATCCATGAATCGTAACTCATATTTTGCTATCCGGGATTGATAATTCATAAAATTCCTGAGGAATTGGTGGAATTATCAATCCCTGATAGGAAAATATGAGTTACGATTGATATTGAAATTGACCTTAATGACACGGCAATATTGTTCTTGTACTGCAGATATTCTATTTAGTGGTATGTAACATATGTCCTGGCTGTTGGACTAGGCTTGAGATACAGAGCGGTTATGGATATTATATAGTATAATGGCAATAGGCTTGCCCCCTATTACGTGGAACCAACAAAATTACTGGCTAAGAGTGGGTTTGTAATCCACCTGTGGCTACCCCTTCGGGGATATGAGATTGATAAATATTGTGCGACATATTCATATCCACCTAATATTCAAAACAAAGTCATGAAAATGAGTCCAGCCATTTTGAAAGAGTGCAACCATAAAGTAGAAAGTCGTAAAATCATAACATAGTATAAAACAAAGTCGCTTCTGCTGTCATTCCGTCCCTATGTATGCTTAGATCTTTAAAACCACGCAACAGATTTTGAAACCGTTTTCACCAATGGATAGAGTGATTCTTGAGGAAGGTTTTAGTATACAATTTGACAAGCGGGCGTCCCATAGTACAACATAATATTTATCCTAGATTCATATACAATTTCTATCCCACTTGCCGTCTTCACACCTTTATGAAATTTAATAAAAAGGGACCTATTCATGGTAGACCTTTCTTAAATAAATAATTTCCACCTGAAGTCTTCGAACTTTATCCATGTTACTATTTCTATATAATATTTTTAGGATGCACTTAGGGAATTGAAAACTGGAGTGCCTTCTGGTGTTGATGTGACGTCTCTTATTGACCACACCGAAATCAAAGCAAAACTATCAAAAGCATTACAGGAGAAAGGAGTTATAGAAACCAAATACGAGGTAATATTTTGTCTATTAACATTACATACAGTTTATTTATACGCTGATTGCCGCGACTCCGCCTGTGGGATTTGGTTTTATCGTACCCAATTCCCACGGGAAAATATTCAATGCAAACAAACAAACAATCAAATCTTTCCTCTTTATAATATTAGTTTAGAATGTTACTTTCGGGATTACAGATCATTATTCCTATTAATGTTATAAAAGAGAAAGGGGCTCGTGGTCTAGTGGTAACCGACAATGTTACCACATTGGAAAGGTAAGGCAGCATCTAGTCAGGCCGGTCTTAGGATGGGTGACCATTTCTTAAGACACTGATACCCCTCCGTGCCTCGGAGAGCACGTTAAGCCGTCGATCCCGGTTGTCATACGAACATCTCTGCAGTCGTTAGGGGTAGTTGGAGCCCTAAATAAAAAATCCGACCGGTCTAACTACAAAACTTTGCCGTCGCCCACGGGTTGTGGAGGTCAGACGGCAGTCGCTTCACGGAAAATATCGAAGTTCGGCCGAATCGCAGTTAGACTGGAAAGCCTCGGAAAAGGCTCGGTGAATGACGAATGTTATAAACGCGAAAGTTCGTATGGATGGATGTTGGTTACTCTTTCCGCAAAAACTACTCGAGAGATTTTGATGAAACTTTCCAATAATATCTGATACATCAGAATAACACTAAGCCTACTTTTTATCCCGGTAATGTGTTCCCGTGGCTATTAAGAACGAGAAAAGCAGTTTAAACATGTATTCAGTTTAAAAATCGATATTGCTAATTTAATAAATCTATTTGGACATTCTCACACAACCTCATCTAGCCCAAACTATGCTATAAGCTTGTGCTATGGGATCTAGACAACTTTTAAACATATGTACTTATATATTTCTAAATACATACATAATATATTATTACAATATGAACGTTCTACCAACCGACCGAGACACCAGATGTCTTGGTCAGTTGCCAGAGTCCAGCCGAAGACTGTGATAGTTTTTGTGATTCATATTGTAAAATTATATAAGAAAAAGTTAGCATACTTCACTGCTTATAAAATATATTAATTGACATACATAATATACATAGAAAACATCCAAACTCCAAAACAAACATTTGTGGATCACACAAATGTAAATTTCACCTTGTATGAAAAAAAAATCAACTGTATTTAAACTGGTAAGTATATACTGCATTCATTACAGCGTATCGTGTTTCACATTACGCATAATTTATTTAGTCAAGGTACTAGTTAAATTCTCATTGAAATTTAGCAATGAAACTACCGTGGACGATATTCATCATAAATTCATAACTATAGAAGAAAGTGGCTTATAATTTCGATGTAAAAGTTGACTAAATATTTTGAAACTAAATTAGTATTATTATTACGTAACGCAAGGGTCCCCCGCGATATGAAATAAATTAACTGTCAATATTTAGGACATTTATTGCCTGACAACCTGAACCACTTTGTTGATTATCCCCTACCTACCAACATATTTATTCTTATTTATTAAATTTTGTGTACCTACAGGCAGAAAAGACAGAGAAATCTCGGTTATCAGAAGAACTTAAGACTACACAGGAAACATTGCACACAACTAGTCAAAACGCTTCCAAAGCGCTCACAAGATTAGACGTTTTAGGGAAATATTTCCAAGAGAGGGAAAGTGAATTAATGAAGTAAGTAACAATGTCTTCTTCATTAAAGATTAGCCTGTCAGAACTTGTCATCCATTCGTTTTAAAAAAAAAACAATTTGAATCATAAAATCTTAGTGGTTAGTTCTTAAACTGGAATCACAAAATCTTAGTGGTTAGTTCTTAAACTGGAATCACAAAATCTTAGTGGTTAGTTCTTAAACTAGAATCACAAAATCTTAGTGGTTAGTTCTTAAACTGGAATCACAAAATCTTATCGGTTAGTTCTTAAACTGGAATCACAAAATCTTAGTGGTTAGTTCTTAAACTGGAATCACAAAATCTTAGTGGTTAGTTCTTAAACTGGAATCACAAAATCTTAGTGGTTAGTTCTTAAACTGGAATCACAAAATCTTAGTGGTTAGTTCTTAAACTAGAATCACAAAATCTTAGTGGTTAGTTCTTAAACTGGAATCACAAAATCTTAGTGGTTAGTTCTTAAACTGGAATCACAAAATCTTAGTGGTTAGTTCTTAAACTGGAATCACAAAATCTTAGTGGTTAGTTCTTAAACTGGAATCACAAAATCTTAGTGGTTAGTTCTTAAACTGGAATCACAAAATCTTAGTGGTTAGTTCATAAACTGCTCAATGCCAATATCAATGATATGATCGCAAGCTTTGAGTTCTTATGCTAGTAGTATCTTGGTCAGTCGGCAGAATGTTGCACTGGCACTAGATTATCGTTTTTTCGATTCGTATTGTAAAATAGTCCGAGACGCCCAGGACTTTAATTGGCTGTGCCACAGCGGCTGGCACGTAAGATTTTGTTGCCTTTCATCAACATTTCATTTCAAGGCAACGTGTTTAATTTTTTTTTAATATTACAATATTGCTGCTACTTTTATTAAATTCAATCGGCCATTTTGGACATAACCCATTATGTGTGCCTGGTGACGGCAATAGGCTTGCCCTCTATTCCGTGGGACTAAAAATACTGGCAAATTGTGGGTGTGTTATGCACCTCTGCCTACCCCTTCGGGAATATAGGCGTGATATGTGTGTGTATTGTAAAATTATTTCTGAATTGTTAGCTCAGCATTTGCTTAAAAAAATATTATATCCATTCATTCCCGTTATGTTTGTATGTGGGCAGGAGTGTGTTACACTCCCACAGTTCGTTAGTCATATTGTTGGTGCTATGTAATATGGGGTCATTACCGCTGATTTGAGTTGGTAAAGTGAACTCTTTGAGCAAAGCTTTTTAACTCTTGGTAAAAATCTTGTCAGGTAATTACTTTGCGACACAGCTAGACTGATCCATTAGAATTGTTCTTCAAACTAAGTTACTGTGATATTTGTAATCGTTAAATACAAAAAGTCTTACTTTAATTATCAGTTACTCAAGGGGAAAAATGTATACCGGAAATGTACTTTATTATAAACTTAAGACTAACGGGTCTTTTACGCGATTATTGAGATATATACATACCTTTTTATTACCCGACGTTTCGGCCCTGTTACAAGAGCCGTGGTCACGGGTGGACTGGCTTCAGCTCATCGTCGTCTTCGTGAAGTGCGGGTTTGTTCAACTACCCTCACTTCGTCGTCACTAACTATTGTGTTCGGAGAGCCACTACGGCATACCACACTGATAGTATCAGCAAGCGGGCGTTCGGTGAGGTGGCGAGTACATTTGCTGATCACCGGATTCCACGACGTAGATAGTCGATATCCATCTTCCCGGTTAAAGTTGGGATACTTTTTTTATTTCGACGGCTTCCCGCACTATCCTGGAGTAATAGTGTCCGTCAGTGGATAGGACTTGTGGCTTGTGGAGTTCAATCCAGTGGTTGGGACCCGATTCCAACAAATGCTCGGAAATCGTAGACTTGTTTATTTGGCGGTTTTTATTTGTCGGGTAATAAAGAGGTATGTATATATCTCGATAATCGCGTAAAAGACCCGTTAGTCTTAAGTTTATAATGTGTACAAAACGCGAAAGTTTAAAGAAGTAATGTACTTTATGTTTAAATTATATTTTTACAGAGAACTTAGTGCCAAAGAATCGTTATATCTCAGCAAGCAAGGCGAATCAGCTAGTACTGTAGAAAAAATAGAATTACTACAGCAAGAAGTGCAGAGATACAAGTAAGTTTACTTTTAGTTATAATATATTGGCACACCTTAAGGCTAGATGGCGCTATGTAAAAAAAGGTCCTGAATATTTATAATCTATCTATCTTCTTCTATATAAATAAAAAATAATTAAATTGAGGTTAATTTGAGGCGGTACGAATTTCGCTGGGACAGCTATTCAACAATGGAGGGGCCGTCATTCATACGCGTTGCCCTCTGCTAATGAATGCGGGGCGATGATCCGTGTAGCTCTATGACTGTCATAGTTTTTTTTTTTCAGAGAGAAATGCGACGCTCTAACCCTAGAGCTAGCGGAACAGGAGTCGGCCCGTCGTACAGCGCTCAGCTCAGTCGAGGGTCGCGCGCACGCCGCGTGGCTCGAGGCGCGCGCCGCCAAGCGCGAGGCAGACGCGGCGCGGGACGAGGCGGCGGCGCTGAGGCGCAAGTTGGCCTCGTTGTCCAACATTAGTGCGGCGGACGGCGCGGTGTCCCCACACCATAGTAAGTGTTACAAGTTTTGGTTATTCCACACAGGTTTGCATGTATTTTTTTAATTGGAAGGCTACGCTGATCCTTTAATCTAATCTATCCAGCCCTAAGAGCGCTTTTCCTGTCACCCGTGATTCCCACCCGCGTGCGGGTAGCCCACATACACATAGGTGTCATCTGAATTATTTTATTTCATACTATTACTGAACGCACGCACGAAGTTGCGCGAATTATTTGACAATATTGACATATGCGGGCCGTCCGGTTGGAAATTTCAGTCAATCCAAATGTTGAACCAATGATACTGTAGAATATTTTGCTCACATGACCAAATAGAGTTTTGTTTTTGTAATTTTCTGCGATATCATTGATTGAGCAAGTAACTTAAGTTTTTTGATTAAACCCTTTAGCTATTGGTAAAAATAGTAGCGTGATCTGTATACCTCGGGTCACATAAAAAGAACGGTGACCTTCAAGCTGCGCAGTAGACGGTTTATCGATCTATATGGCGGTAACAGCGAGTAAGAGCGAGAGTACCGATGCGCAAATAGCCCTTCCACTCTTAGCAGCATTCTTCTTACGTGAACATCGTTATAGTATACCCACTTGCGGCATAGCATACATATCACATACATTTTCAACAATTTATTATTACTTCAAGCAGCTGCTCTATATAATTCTGCCAAACCCAGCAGTTGTTTACTAAGTTTTACGTTGTAGGTATTGAATTGTCATAATTTATGAGCATGAAATATTGTTCATTGTTTACGCTTCATGTATCATTATCTGGGGTCTTTAGTTCATGGGCCGTGTGTTATCGGTGCTACGAATAGCGCAATACTTGTAAATTAATCATAAGAATATGACCTTTAAATTCTGATGAGTTGCTGAGAGCAATTGATATTTTTTTTTTGGTATCATACTGACGTTTCTGTCCCACTTAAGAAGTGATTATTTAATAGAGTTGTTTTTAATGCGTCATAAATAACCCATTCGATGGTTAAGCACTTTACACACACTATGATATCTAGATTTAATTTAAGCAGACCTTTAAGGACTAACTTGAAAACTGATAGACCTATTTTAGTTATAACTCACATATTATACAACCTGGTGTCGAGACCGAGACATCAAACCTCCTTCTACTGCACCATTTGAATCTAGAACCAGACAGGTTATAATTTCAAAACGCAATAAAATCTGTATTACCGTATTTACACGCAGGCGCAGAAGGTACTCCAGAAATTCAGGTAGCTTCATCATCATCATCTGCCTGCCCTTATCCCAATTATTTGGGGTCGGCGCAACATGTTTTCATCTTCCATACATCCCTGTCACACGTCATCTCCTCAGTCACTCCTTTCCTGGTCATATCCTCTTTCACGCATTCTATCCATCTTTCCTTGGGCCTACCTCGCGTTCTCAGGCCATCTACATTCATACTTTGTACCTTTCGTGTCACATTACTTTCCTCTCTTCTCGTAACATGTCCATACCATGCTAGCCGTTCGCTTCTCACTTTTTCATTTACTGGGGCAACTTTCAAACTTCCTCTAATATAATCGTTCCTTACTCTATCTATCCTTGTTACACCACACACCCATCTTAACATTCGCATTTCTGCTACATGCAGTTTTCTTTCATCCGTCGCTTTTACGGCCACACATGAAAGTCCATACAGGACGGCAGGTCTGACGACAGTCTTGTAAATTTTCCCCTTAAGTTTCTGCGTGTGTGTTTATGTGTATATGCGTATATGTATGTACCTATGCGTAATATGTTGATATGAGAAGTGCAAGATTGTATTCTACTTACTTCTGTTATTTAGCTTAGATTTTAACAACCTACAATAATAAGTATAATGTGCGGAGGCTCGATCCCACAGACAAACCGACAACACGGTTTTGTGGGGCAATGTGTAACTAGTACGTCAACTAACTACGTCTAGTAACTAGTATGTCCTCCTTACCTCGCGTTCCATCGGGGATCAAAAACTGTTCAACGCCAGTGTAAACACGGTCATCTTCAACTTACATAAATTTACAACATTCTTACACATAAGGGACGACATAACTTAATTTTTTACCGACTTCTAAAAAAGGAGGAGATTCTCAATTCAAACGTGTTTTTTTTTTCTTTTTTTTTATGGTTACCTCATATATCTTGGTGAATATTGAATGTTTTTTTAATGGAAAGCTGCTGCTTCTTAAGTGGTCCTATTTTAATTTGGTCCCATTCCGATACTTTGAAGACGATTTTTGTGTCGATGTTTGATGTGGTTTTTTTTTCAGAAGTGATATCTCCACTAGAGGGTGTAGATAACCCTATTATACCGCCGCCCTTACCGCCAATGTTCCTACCGCCGCCCTTACTGCCACCCTTGCCGAGGCCGCCGCCCCTAGGCCGGCTGCCATCGCCACACCCACCTAGGTAAGCTACTCTCTAGTCTCTTATGGATGAAATCTTGTGTACTTGCGCAAAATTAGACTTGCGCAAACCCGTTTTATACTAGACTTGCGCATGTAAACCGTTACGTGTATATTATCCTTAATGTAATTACCGAAACGGGACCTACATTACTAAAGATGTTTTCCTTTCATGTCTGATCAATTTTATTCTTATGATATTAGTACCCACTTTTACACTCATCCACGTATTACTTTCGGACCTGTGAAAATGTTTTTGGCACCACAAATTGTTTTATTCAATACTATTGAAGGTGGGACAAATAACGTCGTGTTCAGTTTAAATATTTCAAAAAATACTTATTATACTTATTATACTTATATAATATATATGCTATTACCTATCCACTGTTTACTTCACTTCTATCTACTTATGTCCATCCAAAGGTTGCCTGTAAGAGACCACTCTTGGTGATAAGGCCGCTCTTTGTACATACTACTTAAATATTAAGTTTCTGTTTCATTTGTATTTTTGTATTGGTGTACAATAAAGTATAATCTATCTATCTATACTTATATTTTTCCATAGATATGGTGACCGACGCTTTACACCAGAGAGTCGGTACTCCCCCGAAAGCCGGTACTCGCCGGACAGCAGATACTCGCCGGAGACGGTCCGGTACTCGCCGGACAGTCGGTACTCACCCCGGTCGCGACGCTCCACCTACTCGCCACGGTCTAGGCGACGCTCGAGGTCGAGGGACAGGTAATATAGTCACTACATTGCGTCAATTATAGACGGAGGTCGATTGACATTTTAGATTTGCGGAGGTCTGTGACCCTTAGGTATCCTTGAGAAGAGAGACCGAAAAAGCATTCGAAGTATAGTCGGGTCATTTCTAGGGTTCCGTATCTAGAGGATAAAACGAAACCCTATTACTAAGGCTCCGCGGTCCGTCCGTGTCTATGTCTATCTCCAGGCTGTATCTCATGAACCGTGATAGTTAGGAAGTTGAAATTTGGCACAAATGCTGTATTTCTGTTGCAGCTATAACAGCAAATACTAAAAAAAGAAACAAAATATAATAAATATCTATGGGGGCTCCAATAGAACAAACGTCGAGTCTCATTCGCACAGTTGAAGTGATTTCAAATTCTTAATTCAGTTTGTGATGATCATTAATTTGTATGCTGGCTGTACTCACTCTATTAGCCGACAATGTATGACAGGGCATGGATGACAATGACATTCCTAATTTCAGGTACACAGAAGTCCGGCCGACTCGATCCCGTAACGGTCCCGCGGCCGCGCCGGACACGGAGACGGAGTACCACTCGGACAGTCCCTCGAGGGAGCCGCGCAGGCGCAGGAGGTACTCCAGACATTCAGGTAATTCTTTCAATTTTCGCGTTTCATAATCTATATTTTACTTTAACGAGGGAATTAACACGACCGCATAGATATGTATAAGTGACAGCGAGAGTACCGGTGCGTAAACACACACCTCCACTCCCGCCCAGCGTTCTTCCGCGTGATTCGGATTTTAATGAAAGGTGCCTATGTATATCTACGCGTATTTCGTGTTAAAGTTAAATATTCGGCGTATATAGCACACCAGCGGCACACCCCGGATTCTCATCAAAAGCTTCATATTGACTAGGGGGCGAATGAAGCAACATGTTCCGGAAAATGTTTCTCAACAACTGCCGCGGACCATTTAGTTGTCAGTACAAACTGCGCGACACAGACGCGAGACATAATCCATGTAGTAGATTATTTACCTAAACTAATATTATAAAGAGAAAAGATATTTATTTGCTTGCAATGAATAGGCTCCGTAGACTGCCTCGGTGGCGCAGTGGTATGAGTATGCGACTGCCGCTCCTGAGGTCCCAGGTTCGATTCCGGGTCGGATCAAATTATGTGTGCGATCCACAAATGTTTATTTTTCCGAAGTATGGGTGTTTTCTATGTAAAAATATAGGTATTTAGAAATATATAAGTATCTTTGTCAATCTTCTAGATCCCATGACACAAGCTTATACTCGTATTAGCTTAATTTAGGCTAGATGACATGGTGTGAGAATATCCAAAAAAAAAATTTAAAAAAACTACTGAAACTATTTTGAAAATTGTTTCTATTGATGTAGCAGTACAATTTGATGGCACGCTGTAATACGCTGTCCGACAGTGGGCCTGTATACGCTGGTCTTTAATTATTTCATTTATACAATAACTTTATTGACGAATGATAAATATTTTTAACAATTTCCTATTTGGTGACAGGTCCAAGCTCAGGCTCAGGTTGTTCATCAGAATCGGATAAATGAAACAGTGTTCAAGTGTTTATGGGTCGTTTATAATGAGACCTGCGCGATAAATATTTGTTTGACCAAAAAGTGGTTACGGTGAATTGTACTAGTTATTGAAAAAAAAATAAACGTTTTATAGTTTATGACAAATGTTAAATTCGACAGATTTGATTTCAATACTCGATTTATAATAGTAAATGGTATTGGAAAGATTGCAATTAGCATAAAGCGAAATGATCTCTGTTTTTTGACCGTTCGATTTACAAACCTTAACAATTATACCTGAATTTCTAATTTTACTCAAAATAATATAGTCATTTTTATTTGTTTTAATAATACTTATGTCTATGTTCTATGTTCTTATAATAATATAACCAAAGCTATATATCTGTACAGGCAGCATTTAAAGACATAATTTCCAACAATTAAAGCCGCATTCACACCTATAGGACGTCCGCATAGACAACAGACTTGCAAACACTGATTGGGGGATTCCCGAATTCACCAATGAGGTTCTCGGGATTGAATCGACTCTCATAGAGCTATTCTAGAATCTTACAATGAAAGTCGCATCCGATAGCTGTGAATACGGCTTTCCACTGTCTGAAATGTTGAATATGTGGTTCTGAGTCCTTGTATTGTTACCATAGTTTTCAAAATTTATTTTGTATTTATGAGTTCATATTTCTAAAAAGTTAGCGAGTCTATGATTCGTCCTGACTATTTCTTTATCAGACTTTTGTTATATCTACTAATAAAATGCACGGTCATTATCGTTTTATGCCAAGTAAATACAAGTTATACGAGTAGGAGTTCATATAACTTGACTTCTTAACATGTTCAGAGTGTTAGTCTTATGACTGCTAAGACGTGATTAGTTGTATATACTTAAAAATTATTTATTTAATTCGCATAAAATAATTTCATTGCGAGGGCTCGAACATGTGGCCTTACCGTGACAGGGGAATTATAAATATTTGAGAAATAGTAGAAGCAAACTCATTGCTTTCAAATACAAAAATATACTTGAAAATTAGACTGGCGTTAGTCAATATAGCAGGAAGAAATCGGTTGTGGGTTTTTGAAACAAATATTTATATTCGATCGATTAAATTAAAACCGATGCATCTCTGGCTTTGCTGTCTCTTACAGGTAACATGAACCTCACTAAATAACTAGACAAGTTTCATTTACATATTTGTTTTAAAAGTACTCATTGACGGTAGTTTTAAATGTTGTAAATGAAATTAACTTACTCATTTCTATTTCAAGTTTTATTTTACTTTTCAAGTCACTTTAATGCATTTAAAACTTGAGTACATGTACAAATATACATTGAATCTTTTCCTTTTTGTAGAACGAGTACCTGAATATTTATCTCTCTTCTAATGTATAACATTTCAACTGTATATTATGTTCCTATTGAAGGTTGGTGTTCATTTTATTCATTAGATAGTACTTACATACACTTCCCCAACTGAGACTGTTGCCACAGCAATCATTTAGTATACATATTATAATGTAATTTAATAAGTCTTGTCATGAAAATTGCAATCTTTATTTATTGAACATTTGTTTTAATAGTCAGCTATAATGTATTATAAATTAGATATGATCTTAAAATAAATAATTTTATCGTTTAACATGTTTTTTTTTTCATCAATAGGATTAAGTTTCACCATTATGAAACTTGATTCTATTTTCTATCATAGCAGCCCTGACCAACTGCATCCACCAACCCGTACTTAGCTCAAGTTTCAAGTCCTACCAATCTAGATTCCAACCCTGCGCTTGTTTTAAAAATATAACAGTGGAAGAAAGAACCATCGCTCGGAGCGAACTTTTTCCATACCGAATCAGATGCAGCGCAGGAACAGTGCCTAAATTAAGGCACATCATCAAGCGACCGCTCATGACCGCTGAAGTTCGTGCAATTCAATTCAACGGAGCAATTTAAAGGTTAGTATATTTTATTCACTATTGCTTCATTAGGTAGACATTAAGACTCTATCCAAGTGGATAAAGTAAAACCCAATAACACTGTAGAAACTCAACAATGCTTATATTTAAATCTTAAATACACAGTATGTAATGAAGAATAAACGTAAAGAGTAAATCAATTCCTAATTTGAAGAGCAGTGTTACGTGTTCATCTGCCCCAACTGGTTGTTTTTTCATTCGTATCAATGTTTGTACTTTTATGTAATCTTAGGTATACGTACAACAATATTTCAATACTCTGTGTCTTCGATATTGTCTAAGGTACTATATTCCATGGCACAAAACTCCCTTCCTCGGGTACATTCAACTGAAAAATAATTCAAACAATTTTCTTAAAAATATTTCGCAAATTTTAAGCTGAACATAAAATTGTATCGTTTTTACCTTTCTCGTCATATTGTCCTCGCATGCCATACGTATTCGCGCTGACGTTGCTGGTGAATCCAATCTGAATTCCATGGGTGCCCCTGTATCACGACGTGCAGCCCTAATTGCTTCTTTAATTGCAAAATATACTGATGATGCTAAGAACAACGGCGGCTCACCTACGGCCTGTACAATTCAAAAGGTTACTTGTAAAAAAACCATTTAAAATTAACAATAATAATTAGATATGTTAACAATAAACAATACCTACGAACCTTGGAAGAATATACAGCTTTTGGATTCGAAACCCCTTTTAGTAAAGAGACGTTAAATTCTTGAGGAATGTCACCAAATCCAGGTATTTTATAGGCACCCGGCCCTCTTGAATACAAGGTGCCTGTCGGAGAGTATATAAGCTCTTCCAGTGTAAATAAACCATAACCTTGCATAAAGCCACCTTCTATTTGCCCTATGTCTATAGCAGGATTTATACTTTCACCTAGATCCATCACAATGTCACTTCTAACAACTAGATGATCACCACTTAAACAATCAATTTCTACTTCCGTACATGCTGCAGCATACGTAAAATAATTGAATGGTATTCCTGTATTTTCTTGGAAATTGTAGCCAATTCCTGGCGTTGCGTAGAATCCAGAAGCAGCAAGACTTATTCTCTCAACCCACGCTTGTCGAACCCAATCTTCCCATTTTCCATTTGGATTCTTCTCCTTGATAGATTGTAACCGTTTGTTTAATTGCTCACAAGCTCGAAAGACGGCCATACCGTTGAGATCAGAGCCAGCGCTGGCGGCCGTAGCCGAAGTATTTGGCACTTTATCAGTAGCTGTTTCACTGATGTGGATCTTCGATGCATCTATTCCAAATGCACGAGAGGCTACTTGTATCATTTTTGTATGAAGACCTTGTCCCATTTCCGTGCCCCCGTGAGACACAAGAACGGATCCGTCAACGTATATCAATACTAAAGCACCGGCTTGATTTAATAATTTTTCTGTGAATGCGATGCCAAATTTAGTGGGAATAATAGAGATTCCACGTTTTTTCCATCTGTGTTCCCTGAAAATAAATATTGATCTTACTCCAAACCACAGTTATTGACTGCACAGCATATTGATTGCTGCCTTTGTCGTAAATAATCGTAATTACATTCTGTTTATTGATTAAGTAGGTACCGATGTACCACAAATGCTTCACCATTTGGGGATAAAAATCTCTATACTCTCTATACTCACTTGTTAAACCGCTCTATATGCAACCGCCTTTCAGCCAAGTTACTCTTTTGAACACACTCGTCCCAACATTTTGGCAAAGTGCAGTTTTCTAAATACTGTCCATAATGAGTAACACTATTTTCTGTGTACAAATTTATTCTTCGTATCTCTTCGGCACTCTTGCCTAATTTTAGCGCAATGTCTTCTATCATATTTTCAGCACCAAACATTCCTTGCGGACCACCGAAACCTCGAAATGCTGTGTTTGATGGTAAATTTGTTTTACAAACATATCCAGTAACATGAGCATTAGGAATGTAATATGAATTCTCATAATGAAACATAGCACGCTCAACCACCTGAAATATAAAATTGACATCTTCTTAATGTAAGAAGTTTCTAAAATCTTAGTAATTTAGCGCAAGTGAATAGAAAAAGATACTCACAGGCCCTGAGAGATCCGTTGAATACCCTCCGTTATTGTAAATATCTACTTTAGCTGCCATAATTTTACCCTCTTGAGTCACAGCTATTTTATATTTGACTAAAAATGGATGTCTTCCTCCTGTCATCAACATATCTTCGTCTCGGTCTAGCATACAACGTACTGGTTTTTGCAGTTTGTGTGCAGCTAAAGCAACTGGTAAAGCTACAAGTATACCACGAGATTCCTTCCCTCCAAATCCACCTCCCATACGTTTGACACGAGTCACGATCCTGTTCATAGGGACGTGCAATACATGAGCTGCCAATTTCTGAAACAATTATGGTAAGAAAGTGGCAATATTTGTTTAAAGATGATTTAGAATTTTTATTTATAAATATATCTACACTTACAGCGATTTCTGAAGGATGCTGACTTGAACAGAATATTTCTAACTCATCGTCTTCCTTCTTTGGTATGGCAAAGGCAGCGTGAGTTTCTAAATAAAAGTGCTCTTGTCCACCCATTCTACATTGATCTTCTATTATAATATAATCCTTATTTTCGAATTCTTTATTAATGTCCCCCTTTTTGATAGATTTTGGGTATTGTCGAAAAATTGAATTATGTTTAATTGCATCTTCTATTGTAATTATGACTGGCTGAAGCTCTTCATATTCAATTTCTACCATTCGCGCTGCTTCTTGAGCGGTTGTCTGATCCTTTGCTACTATTACACCAATTGTCTGACCTTGGCTAGTAACTTTCTCCTTAATAAATAATTCTTCATCGTGAAATATAGCCCCAATAGCATTTTGCTCTGGAGTGATATCTTTGGCTGAGAAAAATGCTACAACGTCCTGTTTCTGCAGAGCCTTTTCTGCATTAATCGAAACTATTCGAGCATATGCTTTCGTACTTAGCACAAAAGCCAAGTAAAGTTCATTTTCGGCTAGTGGCATATCATCACAATAAATTGCTTCCCCTGTAGCTTGTTTGTAGGCCGACGTGTGCGGAATAGGACGGCCTACCGCATCACTTTTAACCTGTTTATCATCAACTAAATCGAAATATTGTGCACTTTTTGGAACAATTCCATGAAATTGTTCTGCTCCACTACTATGGTAAGGAATTACAAGTTCTTTATGAATATAGTCTGTTGATATTTGTTTAGCGATAGATAAGTAGGTTTTCATAAATAAACTCATTGTTAAAGTTCTACGAAATTGAATATTACCACCGGGGGCAGAAGGACTGAGAGGTAAATCTTCAACCAGTGATTTAAATGCTTTTTCCAGCATAATTTCGTTCCAATGTTCCCCTTTTAATATCTCACTTGTCATTATGGCAGTTTTAGTTACAGGAGCCATTCCACCAAAAGCTAAATTTATATGTTTTATTATATTGCTGTTATCTTCAAATTCTACATTGATTCCAGCAGTTACTATAGAAATATCATCTTCCCTACGTTTTGCTTGTTTAAATGCCATTACGTATTGAAATCTTTTTGTATATGGTATTTCAATCGATTGTAAAATTTCATCAGATTTCACTACATTTTGTCTATAACCAGTGAAAAACGTTTCGTCCATTAAAACAGAACGATGACCATCGTTTTCACTCAAAAGATTTAATTTCACTTTTAGAGCCATTAAGATTGGGTTTAAATCTGAAATAGGACTTCCTGTCATAATATTTCCACCCAGAGCTGCAACATTTCTTATTTGTTTGCCAGCGAACCAATTAAGCATTTTCACAATAGCCAGAAAGCTTCTTGTTTTGTAAGGAGACACTTTTTCGATACATTTTCTCAATGTATTTTCAATATCCATCAAAGTTGCTGCAGCTCCTATAGTAATTCCTTGATCAGTTTCAATTATTTCATTTAATTCGGATATGCAATTAGGCATTATTAAAGTTGGGTATACGGCATGCTTAAACTTAACTTCAACTCCCACTTCTGTATTTCCTACTACGATTTTAGCATCAGGATATGAATTTTTCAGGTGTAATAAAGTACTCAAGCTAATGGGTCTATGCCACGTAATCCTTGGGCCTTTATAAATCAAGTACTGGTCATCGTACAAAGTCGAAAGTTTTAATTCAGGGGGAAATATAGGTTCTTGTGTAGGATCGTATGGTAAAAATGATGACCTGTCAAAAATATGATCTGTTTCATTTGGTTCTTCTTTATCAGTCTTGTATTTACAGCACTCCTTACCCATACCACATACTCCGGGCATTGATGTTTCTCTAGATTCAACGTTTATTCCATTAGAACCATTACAAATTCTTTTAGTCTCCCAATCTTCAAGAAATGTCTTGTAACCTTCTATAATGGCTCTGTATCCTGTACATCTACAAAGGTTACCTTGAAACGCAACTTCTAAGTCGGTATACGTAATATCACTTTTACTTCTTAGTAAAGTGTACATTGACATAACAATACCTGGCGTGCAAAACCCGCACTGGGAACCGTGGGCTTTCGCTATACGTTCTTGAACTGGATGTAATCTTGTTCTAGTAGATCCTATACCTTCTATTGTGGTGACAGCCAAGCCGTGCATTGCACATACGGGTGCTAAACACGCGTTAACAGCAAGATGCCTGCATGATAATGTTAAGAAAAGTTATTATTACAAATATGTAGTACTTACCAACTGCAAATAGCTTACTAGCCGAGGAACTAACTCATACTCATAGACGCGGCCCAGTCGCCTCTATATTCTATTTCATGATCAAAATTTACCCTAGGTCATTCCCAAATTGTCCGATGATAATTAGGTTCGACTCTTTAAAGATTTATATCTTACTTATCATAACAAGTGTGTTAAGCCTAGTTCGCATTAGGCTAGTAATTTAGAAGAGTAGCGAGTAATTTAGTAGCTAAATATGTGCGAACTACAAAAATTTAGTCGAGTAATTTAGTAAATGATTTAGTCGAGTCAATCCGTTTTACTCTATTTTTTCGGGCGAGTAGTAGCGCCTCCCACCACGCAGCCGTGCTCATGCTCACTGGTTCACCGGCTAAACAAGTCCGAACCTGTTGATTAGTCGAGTTCATTAGTGGCCGTCACCACTCACTTGTGTACTGTACTAAACCGCAATGCGAACGATTTCTGTGTAGTAGCGAGTAGTTTAGTCACTAAATTACACGCTACTCTACTAAATTACTAAAGCAGTGCGAACTAGGCTTTAGAGTCACATCTGTAGGTCCGAAGAAGAAGGAATTTTATTTTGTCAGTCTCGTCTGTTATCCAGTTGGTGCACCGCGTACTGGTAAGGATAACATAGAGTACCTTAACACTTTAAAAACATAGCAATATAGAGGTAGGAAAGCACTGTATAGTTACATAGCACTATATAGTTTTGATTAACCTACGACGATTGTTAACGATGTGTTTGTTCGCAAAGGATACATGACTCTTCTCTCTTTCCGGTTATATTTAGATATCATGACAGTACAAGCACCACAACCGCCTTCTGCGCATCCTAGCTTGGTGCCTGTTAGACGCAGTGTCTTTCGGAGATACCAAAGAAGAGTCCATTCTGGGTCAGGATTCGATTCCACTACCTGGAAGCAAAAAGTAACTAATATAATATAATAACTGACAAATTCTCGGAAGATAATGATGGATCGCATTGAAATAAACAGCCACTTTAACAAGATTACCGCGAGGGGTGTCTAGGCACCATAAATAAAAGAATATAATAATAATATGATGACTAATTGCCAAATAGACTTTAATAACCAATCCTTGAGGATTTGAGTATAAATTCTCGTTTACATTCTTAATAAATAAAACAACAAAATTCGAAATGCCAGTGAAACTTGTTTTTTACATATACATTTTATCTTCGCTCATGTATTTTACATTGCTGCAAGGGCGCGGCGTAGGTCAAAATTATCTGAGAGCCTAAGACAATAAAGACATGTAAACAACATCGATAGTAGTAATGACGCAATACTATGTTTTGTACGATACTATTGTTTTGCGCAGTCTGAACTAAACTATTATTGCTCAATATCTTTAGTTAGGTTAGTAGTTGTTTTCTCTGAAGCTGTTGTCCTTTTATTGACGTAGGTATACCGCCTATACCGGAGATACCTACCTATGTCAGCGCCAGAACTCGGTCACTCAATTGGTTGGTAGATGCAGTTGAGATTTCCTTGGACTCTTCTTAAATGGCTATGGCTGTTAGAAACTAGGTGTATACAATATTTCTCAATTAATCAACACCCTTGAGTTTTAAGAGTTGGGGTGTTTGCCGACGTCCGTCATGTCACAAGAGTCTCTACTCACTCTCCAGTCTAGAGACTGGAGAGACGGTCTAGAGTAGAGAGAGTCTTTCTAATCATTTGGTCATGTTTTATAGGCACATAAAATAATTTAAATAAGAAATTAGTAGGTATCTTGCGTAATTACTCATTGCATATGTTTTTAATGTTACATACACGTAGGTACGTAAAACTGTAAAATGGGTAAATTCAATGATTAGATAAAATGTATCACTATCTGCACTACAGTTGTCGGTTGGTACTTCTGTATGAAAATTCCATTAATTATGCGTACTGATACAACTTCTTGACATTATGTAGACTACGCTGCCTGGGTCGAGATAACCAGTTACACACAGTACTAAGCATGACCTTAACTCAACTTTACAAGAATATGTACTAAAAATATTGAATGCTGTATGTAGTCAGGCGTTACCTGGCGAAAGTCCATGATAAAACAATGGAAAATTTGATGTTGAATTTTTATATAATGGCGATGATTTCGCTAAATAGAAGACATGTTAAACTTCGACATATGTTTCACCTATTCACGAGGCATTATCAAAATATTTATGAAGGTACGCCCATATTCTCAGGTGCGCATCTCACAACGCATAAAATATTTTCTGTTCATGCAAGTACCGAAGCCTCGCTGTATTCGGTGACACTTACTGGGAAGATAAGTCCAATAAAATTAAATAACACCGTAATCTTTAACATTGACCGAATTGTTTTATGATAATAAAATATGGAAATTTCTATCAGCACGCAATAAACAGTTGCAAAATTATGAAATAAGAATGGTACAGCAAGTTTATCTGTGTCAGTAAATGCACCTACTTAATAGGTATAAGGTACATACCCTCTTCCCATTGACATAGAAGATTAACTCCGTACAAATTTGGCCAGTATCAGTGTCATCTTCGAAATTCAACAGACCCATATTCTCATATAAACATTAACTGGTTGTTAATAATATAATGATAAATATTAGATAACACGTCTCACTTTCATATAGTTATGATCGCGACTATCTGAAAGCGAGTTTGCTCACGGGCGATAGGAACTTAGCGCTTGGCTGTTTGGGTTTAACTGATTGTTAAATTGGTCATCATCTTGCAAGTATTTGACCTCGTATACTTATTATGTTTTTATCTTGGATCGACCTATTATCTACTCGTTCATATTATTAAATGTTTGTTCTGGTTTTAAAACCAGTTGTTCTTTACGTCTTTCTCTGGTTTTTATATGCGTAAAGATACTTCAAAATTAATTTTACTAAATTGTATCTGCTATTAAATTATTCGAAGTAAGATTTTGAAAATATTTTCGAGTAGTATAAAATATAATCAAATGGTGACCTTCTTTTTTCACGACGCGACGGTTAATAACCCCGCGTCGAGTTAAGTGCTAGTCGGAGTAGCAACTAACCAACACAACATGATGGCCGCTTACGATTAATAAAAAGTATAGTTTACATCGCAAATTACAATGTTGTAGTATATCCCTTTACTTCCTTTCTGTGTCCAAGTACCTCAATGCGTTTTCGCGCTGCCTTTCGTTAAGTTCGAACGGTACCCGCCTGCGTATTTATCAACTGTTTTTGCCTTGCTAATTAGAGGTAAACGGATGAACTAAACTTTGAATTATATGTATACAGACCTATCTACTCTATTATAAAGATCATCCAATCAAAGGAACTTATTTGTAAAACTGACAACTGGAATGGCCATGTGGTGAAACTTTATGCTGTAGAGTAACAAGGTAGAGGCAATGGAAATTCCAACTATATCTCTTTACAACTTGACTAAACACCTCAGATTGCCAAGAACTTCAGTAATCTCTTTATTAGGACGATCCATGATATCCAAAGGTAGAGCTTTTCACACTGTGGACCCAGTCAGCGCCCGCACGGTGAATCCATGGAATGCTTAGTTTTAGATCTCATCGCTAGGTAAGCATACATCCGCAAGAAGACAAGAACACGTCTATATCTCCGAAGGGGTAGACAGAGGCGCTGATTTTGCCCACATTTCGCCAATTTGTTCACCCACGTAATAGATGGCGAGCCTATAGCCGTTTCCGGGAAGTAGGTACCTACTTGTCAACGCTGTCCGTTTGTTAGCAGGTGGGCCCTGGAGATGTCACTAGTGTAGCTGTTTATAATATTACGACATAATATACAATATTATGCAACGAAAATGTCACCTTAAGTATCATCAGAGAGATTAATTACCACTGATTGAATTAGGACCTACTGAATTAGGACCTGACCTGTATACAATATGGTCGATGACACTGTCTTTCTGGGTATAACGTTAGACTCCAAATTGCAATGGGGGCCTCATATCGGGAAAATTTCGGCCAGGCTTAGTTCAGCAGTCTATGCTGTCAAAAAGATCCGACAACTTACAGACATTAAAACGGCGCGTCTTGTCTACTTCAGCTACTTCCACAGTATCATGACATATGGCATACTACTGTGGGGTAACGCTGCCGATATTGAATGCATATTTGTGTTGCAGAAGAGGGCTGTCCGGACTATCTATGGAATGGGGTCTCGGGAGTCATTAAGAGATAAGTTTAAGCATATTAACATCCTTACAGTGTATTCACAGTATATTTATGAAATTTTATTGTATACCCACAAGAACAAAAGTAAATTTGTGAAAAATAGTGATAATCATAATCTAAACTTAAGAAATAAGGATAAACTGGCTGTTCCTAAATTTAGGCTTCATAAAGTGAGTAATTCTTTTGCGGGGAACTTTATTCGAATGTACAATACATTGACAACCGAAATAGCAAATTTATCTGTTAATAAATTTAAAAAACTAATAAAACGTAAATTGTGCCATAAAGCTTATTATAGTATTAATGATTTCTTAGATGACAAGGCTGCCTGGTTGTAACACGAATTGCTCCTTTCTAAATAACTCTGTATTAGATTTAAGATGAAATATTTTGGAAAAAAGCCGAACTGAGTTTCTTGAGGGCTCTTCTCAGTCTCGTTGCATTTTGGAACCCTCGGTAGAGTCACACCAACTTTTGACGAATCTAAATAATTTTCTAAAAATTTCAAAGATAATAAACGTTATTTTATTTTATTTTATTTTATATTACCATAAACGGTACACCTTCATAAAATATGTTAATTAGGTATTTTAAGTTATATTTTAACACAATTAACGGGGATCATAAATACCTACCTATATGTAATTTACTTAAATAAATAATAATTATTATTATTATTCTCTTTATGAGGTTCTCAATATAACATATAACTCTTCGTTTTTTTACGTACATTAATTGCCTCTATTTTGCATGATTATTACGAGACCTACAGTAACTTTTACTGTTTACAATCTATTTTTTTTACCTATATTAGATATATCTAGTAACTAGTGGTCGCCCGCGACTTCATCCGCGTTATTATTGTTCCCATCGCCGTATCTTTATAAATTGTAGCCTATGTGTTATTCTGATGTACTCGTATAAGCTATATTATTGTAAAGTTTCATCAAAATCCGTTCAGTAGTTTTTACGTGAAAGAGTAACAAACATCCATACATCCTTACAAACTTTCGCATTTCTAATATTAGTAGGATAGATTTAGTAGGTAGTTTAGTCTTATGAAAAATTAACTATTCAGACGTTAGGAAGGTAGGTACTTTTTACTAGTACCTACCCATAAACTAAGATCTACCTAAGTAAATTCGGAAACCTTATTCGTTGAGTTTCTATAGCTGACTTTCGGTCCACAGACGTGACTTCGATCTTCAAGGCCACCTACTACTGACCCTTTTTTTAGGCCGCGGCCGCCCCTACATCCATTGCCGGGCGCCTGGTGAGCATTGGGAAGAATTTCCAGATACTACTGTCCTGACGTAAAAACACTCCAATCGCTTTTATCCTATCGGGAGTCGGGACGCTATAGCGATTAGTCGCTAATAGTCGCTATACAGGGTGTAACGGTTAATTTGGTCAGTATGGGTACGTCTGAAACTATAAAACATACCAAGATCTGTTCTTAGGCATCATATCATCTATTTTAGTAGAATTAAAAACTGCATCCATATATTTCTTTAAACTTGTACTGAGCGGGGTATCCAACCCGGACGTTGTGAAAAATAAAACTAACACTATTTATATTTGAATATCAATAAAGGTAATAGAAGTAAGTAAGTAAGTAAAGATGTTTAAATTAATATTTTATTAATTTTAGACATCATGTTTCTTAATAACATTTTGCATTGTTTTATTATCCTTTAATTTATATTAGGTGTTCGACGAAAGCAGTTTCCGAATTCAATTACAAGGTAATTTGGGATTTATGTATAGGGTTTGTACCTACATCCGCTTCGAAAACTTTCAGCTTCGATACTGGAAACGGCGGAGTTTTCGACGAAAAACGAAAGCCTGCTAGTCTGCTTCTGTATGGACGGTGGGGTTAACAACCCACCGACCCTGATCATGCAGGTCGGATGTCTTGAGTGTAGATAAGTCACCCGGCATTGGACGTGAGGGCAAAATTTTAAACAAATGTGGAAAAAGAAAAACGGTGGAATATCTTTTTCTTTGTGTAACGAATTAAGAATGAAGAAATAAAAAAAAGTCTAAAGAAATAAAACCTAATCGATGTTATGCAATTATTTTATTATTGTTTAATTATCCTTTTTAAATCGAAGCGTCAAGATTTACATGGAAATGGTCTATTAATACAGAGACCAAATTTTTTTAAATAATTTTCCGCGTTACATTGTAGAAAAGGTAAGGGATAACAAAACCTATAACATACAGGATGTAACATTCACGGCGAGTGTTCTGAAGAGCTCTTCAACCTGATCCCACCCTCTTCCTTCCGATCCCGAACAATGCGTGCCGGGCAGAGATGCCACTCCCACACAGTGGATAGCTTGTTCGCGAGAACCGAACGTTCTAAACGTTTGTTTTTCTGCCGAACGATAGTGGCCTGGAACGCCCTGCCTGTGCACGTGTTTCCTCCCACATATAATCCTGGGTTCTTTAAGCGGAGCGTGAAGAGGCACATCAGTAGGTCGTCAAGTTGATAGTTACAGGAAATTCGCATGCTTGAAAATTAACTTCGTGGTATGAGATTCAATTTATAGATTGCATTTTTGAGAAAAAAAATCTGTAGGTTAGGGTACAAAATTAGACGCCCGGCAACGGACGTAAGAGCGGGGAATTAAAAACATTAAAAAAGTACAAAATTCATAGGTACATCTTTGCTTCGGGCTTGTCGCATTACGCCATGACATTCCATGATTTTCCATTTTGTGTAACTGTGGGTTTGACCTGGAACAAAAAGGTCACATTTTATATGTTTACTTATGTATACTCCGACAAATGCAAAGCTCAGCTTACGTCTTTTCACCTATAACTACCTAACACCTATACCTTACTTCTATTACCTAACTACCTATATTATAATTATATCCTCTGAAGTTAAAATAACGGTTTCCTTGGAGATAACACTTGCTGTACATAACTGTACAGACCTACATCACATCATGAAGATACAATTCCCGCGACCTTTGAAAAGTTGAACAGTATCTAAAACTTCAAACGTCTCTTTCACGCGGAGAGCTCTGTCGGAGCAACTGTACTAAGTACCAAGATCACCTTTTACTTCGTAGGGGGACATCGACCAGGAATCTTTCGAATTATCACGGGTTATTACAAACACTGGTTCAACTGAGTCAACTGACTCTGGTTAAATCGATACAGGGACTTTTAGCTTTTTCACATTGTATAAAGCCAAAAAGGTAAGTAATACCTTCATATTTATCACTAGCTAATTGGAAATTCGTGAACCACTTTAGCATCAGAGTTAGGTATAAAGTGATGCGTAACTCTGATTCCAAAAATATTGTTATCCCAACTTTTTGTTAAAGGCTGATAAATGACAATTTACCTGCATAGTGATATTATCTTCACAGGCCATTCGAATACGAGCACAAGTCGCGGGGCTATCCATTTTGAATTCTGGTGACAAACCGCTATCTATGCGAGCTGACTTAATCGCTTCCTTTATAGCGAAGTATACTGATGAAGCAAGGAAGAGAGGAGGTTCACCAACTGCCTGTAAGTATGAAAACAATTTCGAAATAGGCACTAAAGAAAATAATTTTAGAAATCAGATATATTTGAAAGCAAAACTAAGTAGGTACTTACCTACGTAAATTGCAGAATCGAGAGGAGAACAATATTCTGCTAAACCTACTCTAGCTCTGATCGAGTATAAAAGTAACCTATACATATAAGAACAAAGTATAACTTACTTTAGAAGAATAAACTGCGCGTGGATTTGGTGCCCCTTTTAAAAGTGAAACATTAAATACCCTTGGAATATCCGAAAACCCAGGAATTTTATACGTGGCTGGACCACGGGACAATGTTTCGCCTTTATCTGAAAACACCATTTCTTCCAACGTCAGAAACCCATAACCTTGCATAAAGGCGCCCTCAATCTGTCCTATATCTATAGCTGGATTTAAACTCTCCCCAATATCCATTACAATATCGGTCCTTAACACTTGATGGTCACCAGTTAAACAATCGATGATAACTTCAGAACAAGCTGCTCCGTATGTAAAATATGCAAACAGATTACCATAATTTATATCAGGATTGTATTCTATTTTCGGAGCAGCATAAAAACCTGTAGAAGACAACTGTATTCTGTTCAAGTAAGCTTCTATTACCCAGTCTTCCCATTTACCATTTGGATTATTTTCCATAAACGGTTCCAGACGCTTTCTTAAAATTTCACAGGCATTTAATACGGCCATGCCATATAAGTCTGAACTCATACTTGCAGCTGTTGGCGAACTATTTGGTACTTTAGCAGTCGACATTTCGCTTATATGGATTTTTGTATAGTTTACACCAAGAGCCTTTGAAGCAATTTGTACCATTTTAGTAAATAACCCTTGCCCCATTTCGATTCCACCAATGGATAATAAAACAGATCCATCTTTATAGACCAACAAAAGTGCTCCTGCTTGCATCAGAACATCACTTTGGAAAGATATACCATATTTAGTTGGCACTAAAGCTATTCCTTTCTTCTTCCATCTGTTCTGGCTGCGAAATTACAGATTAATAGACATAGGAAGTTAATGAACCTTTTTTAAAGGAGAGGAAAAAAGTATGTTTCAAAGTTTATACAATACATGTTTAATAGTCTCATTGCTATTAGTCTTACCGCTAAAGTGATATCTGCCAGACTATTGTTTGATAGATTTATTCGCAGAGGTATGGTAGTCAGCGTTTAAATTGATTGTAGCTAACTCACCTGTTGAACTCTTGAACTTGTTTTTTCCTAAGACCATAGTCAGATGTTTCTAAACACTCCTTCCAACATCTCGATAATGTACAATACGTAAGCGTCTGATTTAAATGAGTAAGATCCCCTTCTTTATATAAATTAATTTCAACAATTTCTTCATAACTTTTATTTAGAGTTACAGCAATGTCCCTTATCATAGTTTCAGCTGCTAACATTGCTTGAGGCGCTCCAAACCCTCTAAACGCTGTGTTTGATGGCATATTAGTCTTGCAGAGGTACGCAAACACTTCAATATGTGGTATATAGTAACAATTGTCGATGTGAAACATTGCCCTTTCTATCATCTGAAATGTTACATTTTAAGTATATTATAAAAACTTAGTGACTACAGTAATTCATTATAGGTTTGTAACAATTAAACAGTCTAGCTGGGTCTTATCATCGATCACAATCGCCTTTCCCTCATTTTAACCATTTAGTCATTTTTGCTCTGTCGCAAGTAAGTATGTAGGACCACAGATATAAGAATACTATACTGGTAGAAGGTGGATACCTATAGGTTTGATTCCGATGATAATGCCACCGGGCTGATCAGCGGCCAATACTGTCGTTTGACAATAAAATTTGGTATATCAAATAATTTCACAATCAATCAATTTTAATCTATAAATTACAATTATTAATATTAATTAATTAAGTAAGACTATGTTAGAATTGCAAGCTTACAGAACCAGATATATCCAAGTAATTGCCAGCGTTGCCATATATTTCAAACTTTGCTGCATTGATTTTGCCGTCTTCACGAAACCCAACTTTATATTTTATCAAACATGGATGCCTGCAACCGCTGACTTGCATGTCCTCATCTCTATCAAGGACTGCTCGAACTGGCTTTTTTAATTTGTAAGCAGCTATCGCCACTGGTACAGCTAAAATTGAAGATCTAGTCTCCTTGCCTCCGAATCCACCTCCTATTCTTTTTACTTTAACTACAACTCTATTGTTCGGTATGCCTAAAACTTCTGAAGCAATGTGCTGTAATGAACAAAAACAAGTGTCATGTTTATTATCCATATAGAACAAATGGTATCAATAGCCCGGCCTAGATAATACCCATCAGGCCCAAACCAACTTCACCTCCAAATGGTGCACCTGCCAAAGAACGGACGAGGCACTGGGATGCATAAAAGCTCATATTGCCGTTGATATAAACATGTATGTATGTATGTAATACTAGTAAAAGGTGTTTTCATTATTTACCGCTACTTGTTCAGGACTTTGTGTGCTAGCTATAATTTCCAGCTCATCCTCTTTCCGAGCAGCATAAGCACATATTGTTTCTAGATAAAAATGTTCTTGTGCTCCTGTCCGAATGTGTCCTTCCACAATCTTGTTTGACTTTAAAAATACTTCTTCAGTATCACCTTTGCGCAATATTCGAGGATACCCCATAAAGAATGAACGTTTTGCTATTGCATCTTCTAATGTGACTAAAACAGGCTGTAAAGGCTCATACGTTACTTTCACCATATCTCTAGCATTACGTGCTACGGTTTCCGATGTCGCTACTATAGCTCCAATAACACAAGCTCGACTTGTCACAGTTTCACGTGAGAATATTTCTTCATCTTTTACTATTGCACCCATTTTGTCACACGTCTCATTTAAATCGGCGGCCGATAGAAATGCTTGTACTCCTGGAACTTGCAGTGCTTCGCTAGCATCTATACATGTTATTTTTGCATATGCTTGTTCGCTGAAAATTAATTTTAAGTGGAGTTCACTTTCTACAGGAGGTATGTCATCACAGTATATAGCTTCTCCAGTTGCTTGTTTTAGAGCTGATAAATGCGTTATAGGCAATCCTACGGCGTGAGACACTAACTTCTGGTCATTTAAAATCTCAAAGTACTGAGAGCTACTTGGCTCCGTAGCATTTATTTCTTGAACAGCACTAAAATCAGCAGGGCTCAACAAGGTATTGCCGTTGGAAACATTATTTTTTTGAGAAATATACAAATAAAATTTAAAAAACAAACTTAGACAAAGTGTTTTCCTGTAGTCAACCATTCCTCCCGGGGCTGAAACATCTAATTTTAATTCCTGAGACAGAAACCTAAATGCTGTATTAAGCATAGTTTGATCCCAACTTAGCCCTATTAATGCTTTTTCAGTTTCTTTAGCGTTTATTGTAGTTGGGCCCATTCCACCGAAACATAACTTCGCATCTAATATTCTTTTAGACTTCGGATCAATATTTACATTAAATGCTGCAGTAGCAATGGAAATATCATCGTCTCTTCGCTTTGCCTGTTTATATGCATTAAAATACTGTGTTTCTTCACTAAATGGTATTTCGACTGATACAACGACTTCATCAGACTTTACTACGGTACTTCTATAACCATTGAAAAATTTATCATCCATCGTAACTTTTCTATAACCTTTATCATAACTGTATATATGTAGTACAGCGGAACATGCCATTAGTATTGGATTCAAATCTGATATAGGGCTGGCCGTTATTATATTACCAACTAATGAAGCTACATTTCGAACTTGTGTGCCCGCAAACCAATGAAGCATGTCTTTTAACGATTTAAATATTTTAGATGTCTTAGTATTTGCTTTAATTTGAACATCTAAAAAAGTTGCCAAATCTGTCAGCGTAATTGTTGCTCCTACTAGTACAGCTTTATCGGAAACTTTGCAAATATTCATTTCACTTATTATTGATGGATACAATAAGATTGGATAAACTTTCTTCTTAAACTTTATTTCTATTCCAATTTCACTATTACCTACGACAATCTTAGATTGTGGGAACTGAGCGTTTAATAAAAGTAAGTTATCCAATGTGTTTGGTCTTATCCAAATTATATTTTCTCCTGCATAGTACAAAAATTGTTCTTCATAACGTGAATCTAATTTTAACTCTGGTGGAAAGATTGGTTCTTGTGTGGAATCGTATGGTTGAAATAATGATTTGTTGACTAACTGATTATTGCAACTACTCGTACTTTGGCTCTCTTTATTTCGACAGCACTCTTTACCCATGCCGCATGAACCATTCGTGTTACTTTTATCTTCATGATAATAGTGTTTCTCCCATCCTTCTATAAATGTTTTATATCCCTCAATGATAGTTCTGTATCCGGTACATCTACAGAGATTGTTTTGTAATGCAGTTTCTATATCTGAATACTGAATGTCTGTTTTGTTTCGGATTAATGTGTACATTGACATGACTATTCCTGGAGTGCAAAATCCGCACTGAGATCCATGTGATTTTGCTATTCTCTCTTGTACTGGATGTAAGCGATCCTGTGTAGAACCGATACCTTCAACCGTCGTCACGGCTAACCCGTGCATTGCACAAACTGGTGTCAAGCATGCATTTACTGAAATGTGTCTATGTATGGCATTTGAATGAAGGATTTCTATTTCAGAATAATTATTATCATGAGCGTAATTCATTAGTTATTAATTAGTTATTTCTTATTTAAAACGGGTAGGTATATCACGTGGTTAAAGATGCACAACCTCACGTCGTCGCCCTCCTTGATGGATGGAAGGGATTTCTAAAGTGGTGGAAGCTTCCTCAATTATGCGGTTAGTATTGTAGGAATCTAGACAGTGTAAAGAAAGGTACCAACTTACAAAATTAAGCAATTGGGGATTGTTGAGGATTTATTTATTTCAGAATATTTACAAGAAACTATATACTTTTTTATTTTATTTATTTTTTATTTATATTACTTAAATATATACAAGAAACAGGAAAATTAAATTTAAAAAAATACCTAAAAAAAACTACAAACTATACTATCTAAAACTAAAACACTAAAATAAATAAGTAAGGCAGGGAGACTTAGGCCAGAGTGCCCATAACACAGGCAGCATTCCCGCGCGGAATTGCCAATGGGAGTCTTTGCGCGAGAAAGCTGCCTGCGCGGAGATCCCCAGTCTGATAATAATTGAGGATAATTCTATCGCAATATCTTTGGGTGCTAAGAACCAAGTAACGTGCGCAGTTTCTACATCTGCTGACAAACCGACTGATGAGGCTCTGGCAAACATATCCAAAGTTAATTTAGGCCCTGTTCGTGGGACCAACTGGCAGCTAGCGAAATGTGAGCGTAATAAATGCTGCTGTCGCTGATAAAGGCTTGTTTTTTTATACCTAACATTAGATATGTAGTATATGTACCAACAAAAGATACGAGTAATGTAGGGATGTATTACGATAGAATACGTAATGTGGGCATGTACACCGCCTCCAGTTACCCTTTCAGTGAGGTACGAGTTACTTGTTATGTGAAAAGGATACTTGACACGATCTGCAATCCTCAAGTACTGTGACACCATAACAGTACAGGCACCGCAGCCACCTTCTCCGCAGCCATACTTTGTGCCAGATAGAAGGAGTTTCTTTCGAAGATACCAGAGCAATGTCCATTCTGGTTCAGGGTGTTCTTCTATCACCTGGAATGTTAATTGATATTGGCATTGAAACATGACGTGACCAAGTGATTAATGCTGAATGTACGTTCTGTGCGTGGGTCCAAAAACTCCTCGTAAACGGTTAGACCGATTTTAATTAAACCAGGTGGATTCGATAATGGTTAAGATTTACAACCTCCCCTACCGGATCTAATTATAAATCTTAACCATTCCCGAATCCTCCTGAAGACACTATACATTTTATTAAAATCGGTCCAGTGGTCGAAACAAGTCGATTCTAAACCTATGAAAATAGGTCGTTGACTTTTTGTCTACCTCCTTATTCCCTTACCGCATTTTTGTATGGATTACACATGGCAGAACAACATTTAGGTACTGAGTTAGCCAATACCACTGCGAGATAATGAAACCATTATCTAGGACATCTCCTCAAGTAAGTACTAGGCCCTACCTAGATTATCTAGGTGACTGAGTCTGTGCAGTATCTGATTACTGATTACAATAGCAACTAGGTACCGGTATTTAATTACCAACTACTGACGTGAATCGTAGAGTGATTAGAAATATTTTTAAATATTTGTTACGATTTTTTGTTATTACTGTTTCTTAAAATGTACCTCTTGTTAATTAGGACAAATTGAGTGTAAAGTATTTTTAGGTAAATTTGAAGATACCTATACTAATATTATAAAGCTGAAGAGTTTGTTTGTTTGTTTGAACGCGCTAATTTCAGGAAGTACTAGTTCGATTTAAAAAAATCTTTTTGTGTTGAGAAGTGCATTTATCGAGGAAGGCTATAGGCTATATAATATCACGCTACGATCAATGGGAGCGGAGCAGCAGTGAAATATGTTTTAAAAACGAGAAAAGTTTATTTCTTTTGAGAACTTCCGTTACGTGCACTGCGCTGGTCAAATGGTTAATGTTAAGAATTGTTACTCTTTAAAAATTCTAAAAAATAGTCCGGGGAAGCATACATCTATCTATTAAGGTTAGCTTACTATAAAATATTTTATAGAAATGAAATTCGTTCTAAAAAAAATATTTGCGAAGCTATACGTTATTACGGGCGACGCGACGGGTACAATAATTACAGGCGACGGGAACGAGAAAAATTCAAATTACCATACGGACGAAGTCCTGGGCGACCGCAGTGTTTAATAAATGTATGTACAATTGGATACGGTAAGTGTCGCTCGCTGCTGTCCCGGCGATATTTTGTACGTACCGCCACAGCAGCGCCACCGGGTCCAACTGTATCTAAACGATCCTCGAACTCACTTGAACACACACTATAACATTTAAATTGGTTCAGCCGTTTACAAATTTGTTTGATCTGAACTCCTCCTAAACGCCGATTTTGATGAAATTTAAAGTATCTAGGTATTATATATGTTTAGGTAGAGTCGAGGATAGTTTTAATTTACAATTGAACCCAGTTGGTGGCGGTGTGTCGTCGGAACAGTAGCGCCGCGCCACCTACACGGTCCTATTGTAAATCTAAACCATTCTCGAATTCACCTAAATGCACACTATGAATTTTATTAAAATCGGTCAATGTTTACGAGGAGTTTATTGACGCACAGAAGAAATAATAAAGAACAGATATAAATATAAGAAGATACCAGCTGTTGTCCCCGGTCACTTGTTTCGTAGGGGAACCCGGGGCATAGCGGGCTCCCGGGGTAAAACGGACACCCCCTCTCCCATGTAGGTATGTTTGTATCCGAGACCCTCAAAACTAGTCCATTCCTTTTTTCAGTCAACCTCGCACGAGCGAGAAAAGTAGTTACGTGTTTGCAGCTATATTTTTGCGTGACGACAGAACATAAAACGTAAATTCATATTATTTGTTTGTGTGATAGCTAATTCATTAGTGTGTTAAATGAACTGTTATTGTTTTCATTTGTTAGGTATTTTGTCCAATTATGTAACTTACCATCTAGAACAAATTTTCTTTAAATAACCATATAGTTTCATTATTGTCTTAACTATCGTCGAGGTCATTATGGGCGGCGTGGGATAAAATGGGCATCCACGTTTTGCCAGCAAAATAACCCAGCAGCTTGTAAAAATAATAAAAAAAAGAAAGCAAGGGAAGAAAACAAAAATAATAAGGAAAACGAGTCGCAAGAAACGAGGTAGAGTGCTTATACTGTGGACTTACATCGGGATTGGTACTCTCAATAACTAAGGGTTAGGTCACATGCCGTGCCTGCTGACACGGGGCAACTGAGCAATTTTCTTTTTCTATCTAAATTATTAATTTATCAAGTTTAGTTAAGTAATATTAAGTTCCGCCGGACGCCACTGGAAATACGTTCTGCTTGTAACCACAGACGCCCGGCAACGAACGATAGAGCGGGAATTTAAAAAAAAGTAATATTAAGTTATTAAGTACCTAGGTATTACATGATGATTATTTTATGCTACGTTCCAAGAACAATAACCAGACTAATAAATGGCCGATATTTTTTTAAATATAGGTAAATTATATATTATTTCTTTAAGGTGCCCGTTATGCCCCGGTATCCCCTAAGTAGATAAGAGAGAAATAGGTGCCGCCGGCATGCCGGTCCTATTTACCATTATAACCAGAACCGGTCTGATAAGTAATTAAATAGGTATCTACATACTTGACATTATCTTAGAAGAAGTAGAGATAAGAGTGTAATATGTAAAACTAAATAATCTTTACCTATAGTTATTCCTATTAGGTATATTCTATATCTAACTAATAATTAGTTAATAATAATAATATGTTTAATAATCCTAACGAATACTATAAATCTGAAAGTGTGTAGTATTTTTTGGTTGTACCCTCTTCGCGGTCAAACGACTGGACGGATTTGGATGAAAATTGGCATAGGGATAGTTTTGGGAACGGAGAAAATAGGAGACTTAAGTATATAATTTGTCAGGGGGAAAGCCGTGGGTGTCCGCTAGTAATAATAATACATTTTAATAAATATTTGATCTCGTCTTACCTAACACTAATTTTTGTACCTGTCGATTCGCTGCTGACAATATGGAGTAGGTAAGTACGTAGGTATACAGGGTGAATTTTTGAAAAGGGCTTGGATGGCCAAATCCGAAACTATAAGGAATAGCGAAAAATGCTCAAATGAGTCACGAGCCCGATTTTGATGAAACTTAAAACCAATCATTAAATTTTTGGAAAACCAATAATCCTAGCTATATAATTTTGTTTCTTATACACTTTAAGAAAAAAAATTAAATTAGAACGAAATTAAAAGCAAGATTATGTTCTACTTTAAAATTTTACCAGCCTACCAGAATCATTCAGAACACAATTTAAAACACGGAATAGTTACGATCTTTCCTGGGATTTCGAACGAAACAATTTATGATACAAAATTTAGGTAAGTACGTGAAATATGAATTTTATTACAATTCCAAATTTTGCTTAAATTTGCCGTATATCATTACTTGTCAGAATTTGATCCTTAACAGCGACACTATCGTATGGTGTAATAATAAAGAGTGTGTTTTTTTTTTTCAAAATCAACGGGTTCGATTCCCAGCTAGGATTATTGGTTTTCCAAAAATCTAATGATGAGGTTTTAAGTTTCATCAAAATCGGGCTCGTGACTCCTTTGAGCATTTTTCGCTATTTCTTATAGTTTCGGATTTGGCTATCCAAGCCCTTTTCAAAAATTCACCTGTATATTAATTTATTTAGTTAAGTACCTACTGACTTAAGTTATTGTTTGGTAGGTACTCGCTAATTAATTTTAACTAAAATTATTAGGTACGTTGCATCATTATTCTGCCTGTAGTTAATTTTAGAAAGATCATTAACAAGTACCTATGTACTAAGTAGTCTAAGTACCTAGGTACTACTGCCTAATATTGATAAGTAATTTTTTTATTTTTTTAAATTTGTTTTTTGGTGGTAAAAAATAAAATAGGCAAGATAAATTAAAAACTTACCTTCTTACCGTTGACAAAGAACACCAGTGTTTTTTGAGCGTCATTATTAGGTATCAATTTATTTAAAGTATCCATATCGATACTGCCATTACATTTCGTAATTAGGTTTCGTCTAAACATCGCTGTAACGTAGTTAAGTCCGATGGGCCGCCCGCCGCCGCCGTACCACTTCGATATTATAACTGTAGATGTGTGGATGCCCGATGCAATATAATAAAGTAATAATGCAAGTCCCTACACAGTGCACCAGCCCACAGTTAAGCGCTACTCAGACTACGCTAATATCTATTAATAAAACACAACATTAAAGGAGAGGAGCCTAAATATATTAGGTAGATATTTAATTATGAACACGTTCACACTGTTTAACTTAAGAAGTATAATAGATTCTGATATCACCATGTCGATAGGTAGGTACTCAGCGACTATACAATCAACTAGACACCCGTTTCATATTATACGAACAAACAATTCTGGCAGCCAGCTGAGGTAGGACTAGCGGGGAAGAGGCGAGGAACTGCTTTTTGATTGGTCTCACAAAATATGTCATACCGATAACGCGCGATCGTAAAAAAGTAGTGTTAGGGATGGGACGGGTTAAATTAGTACGATCAATATTATCGCCATTGTATATAAGCAATGAAACAAGGGTTATATTATAATTAATTATATTTATATAATGTATATTTTTCAATAACTACAGACAAAATAAAATTGAAAATTACAGTTCTCAAGTATCGTTAGTAAAATAGTTATGAATATTAGAAAGAGGGAAAGACTGTGAGGTTGTAGGGGGTACTAATCCCTGGGGTACTAATCCCTGGGGGTACTATTCATCCGGTCTCCTGTCTTACACACTATACAGTTTTCGGCCATTTTCTTTTGGTTTTATTTGTGTATCGATCGTAGCAGTGACTGTTATACGTATTATTTTATTTTTTCTGTACATCTTTCATGTTTATTTTTACTCTCATCGTAAATTTATTATTAACTAGCTGTTGTCAGCAGCTCCGCCTGCGTGTTATAGTTTTCTTGATCACCAGTTACTGATTTATTATGTACAGCTGTTGCCCCCAGCTCCACCTGCGTGGACTTTAAATCGACATAACTTTTTTATTTATGAACCGATTGAAATAAAACAAACCTTAAATGTTAAGTTGAATAAACCACAACGCATTACTAAAAACCGCATTCAAATCGGTTAAGCCGTTTCTGAGATAGCGTGTTCAAACATTCAGACAAACAGACAAAAATTCTAAAAACCATTGTTTTGGGTACTATGGCGGTCATAAAGCCCCCCTACAACAGTTTCTCTATTATATCTTCGATGTAAAGACATCGACCACTTACAATTTTATTATATGTATTGATTGATTGATTTCCAGTGCAATAATTTATTAATAACTGATATAGACAGTTTTAACAAGGAATTGGGAGTCCGGCACCGCGATGTATTTTTGTTGGTTTCGGCAACACGTAGTTCGGCAAGTAGTTGCATATAAACGTTGATAACATCAAATCATCAAAAATTGACTGATACCGCGGGCATCGGCATTCGGCCACACCTTCTATATCTCTTTCGAGAACGCCTGGATTGATTTGGCTAATTTTGGTCTTAAAATATTCGTACCAGCTCGGGGAAGGTTTAAAACTAAAATTTCAGGCGGCACGAAGTTCGCTGGGACAGCTAGTCTAATATATAAAATTCTCGTGTCGCGGTGTTTGTAGTTAAACTCCTCCGAGACGGCTTGACCGATTCTCATGAAATTTTGTGTGCATATTGGGTAGGTCTGAGAATCGGACAACATCTATTTTTCATCCCCCTAAACGTTAAGGGTAGTCCACCCCTAAAGCAAAACAACGTTTGCCGGGTCATCTAGTATTATATAAATTTCGCATTGAAAATTAAACTCGTCCAAAAAATTAATAATTACAAGTTCGGTCTTTTTTCTATCAAAATGTTAAGTCGTCGGTGCCAGCCTTCTAACGATAAAACTTCTAACAAAACTAAATTGTAATTCAATAACTCTGTAGGAATTTGTGAAAAAAATTACATTTCTACAGTTGACAAAATAGTACACAATAGGTATTTATACACGATTATATTAGTAATAGGTACATGTGTATCATCATCATTTTTATAATAAACAGGATTGTTATTGTTATGTTGATTGTGTAAGAATAATATTGATTTTGAAAAATACACAATTATTGAAAGCTGTATGTTTTTATTTTCAAGCCTACCAGTTGAAACAATAATCAGATAAATTATAATTTTATATGAGTGTGATCATTTTGCGAATGGGACAAAATGCGAATGGGACCGAATGCGAATGGGACTGAATGCGAATGGGACCGAATGCGAATGGGACTGAATGCGAATGGGACCGAATGCGAATGGAACCATTTTTGAATTCGTGACGAAATGCGAATGGGACGGTATGCGTCAAACCCGCTACGGCCGGCCCGAGGACCACATACATCTCATTTCCAAAAGGTCGCATCCTAATCTCATCGCATCGCATTTAAGTAATTACTCACTGGATTTTAAATCAAAAAATATTTATTTAATTGGACAGAGTTACAACTATTTACTCAATACAAACAGAATTACTACACTTACAATTATCGATCTTATATACTATTTTATTGCTAATTCGTCGTTTTAAGGGAAGTGACGCTTGTTCTAATTATAATGCTGATATGCATAGAACATTCTCGAACAATATTAGCTTGTAAAGCAAATATTGGTCGATTGGGGTTCCTTAACTCGCGCGGATTATAATGAAATGGACATTTTTTATGAAATTTTAGGATCTGCAACATATTTATCGATAGCAGCATTTTCATATTTACCCACATCCCTAGCGCTTAACCGAACGAAAGAGATAGTCAAATATTGGATAGAAAGAGATAGTGTCAAATGCACGTGTGTAAGAAAGAGATATGAATATTGCAATTCGTTGCATGTACTCTCCGCCAATCAGTATGAAATGAACTCCTTCACTTCTTTTACGGAACAAAATGTAGATAAGATAATGTATTCATTTAACTTACCGATGAAATGAAATTCCGTCTTTGCGAAAGTTTGATGTCTGCGTATTAATACCACACCATTTTATTGTGCAAGTAGGCAATTTTATATTTATTTTACAAATATTTAATACACAAACGCGGAAGTGTTCGTGGATCATGTACGTGACACGTTTATGGTATGATTTATTCGCCGAAACCATTGCCAAGTGCGTCGCCTTTAATGCGGTGTCTAGTTGGTTGTATAGTCGCTGGTAGGTACTATACCTACCTACCTTTTATACTTACTTATGTACAGTCACTAGCAGAGACTTGGGATGCCGCTCGCATCGCTCCCTTAAAAGACCAACAGAGCGTGTGAAAGAGAAGTCATCATCATTCGAACATTGCCTATGAGTAATAAAGACAGAAGATGACGTACTTTTATATATTTGTGTGTCAGTGTCAGTGACAAGAATTTTCTGTAGATTTCCAAATTGCAAAAATAAGGTTAACCTTGATAACTGGCGAATATTAAATTTCTAAAATATAAGTGAGTCCTTGTGTTATTTACAGTAAAACTGTATATAAGAGCCATGGTGTCTTGTTCTTTAAGTAATTGTAATGTGACCAAAGCAGACAATCCAAATATTTACACGTTTCACAGGTAAATACAAAATTTTCCAACAATTCTTAGATAACAGATATTTGTTTATGTCTTGGGTTTATCAAATAAGTAAAAAGTTCTAATCATAGTACATTGATTACCCTTGGATTGTGCAGTAATATTTCTTATTCACAAAGAAGAATTGTTTTTAAATAACGTAAAATAGGAGAATGTCCTTTTACGATAGGGCTTGACCACCTGATGACGTCATGATTATCGATGTATCGATAAACCATGGCAATATGACGTAGGATAACGAGGGGGAATTGCGTTCACTTAAGGAAAACATGGTGTATCTTTCAAAATATTTATTAGAAATCAAAATTAAGATAAATAATAAACTCTTTAACTATAGAGTAATCAACAATTTAACAAAAAAAAAACATTTAAAAAAAAGGATGTTTGAGCGTCATTACCCCTGCCTTCGGGTAATGCCGCTCAGGGTCAGGGGTAATGACGCTCTAACAGGTTTTTATATGAAATAATTAAAATATTAATGATATCAACCTTATACAAAAAAGTAAAGTCTACAATCACAAATTAGCATCAATTATTTGTATGTAAGAATACCCTTTTTCAACTTAAATTTATTATTCAAATTATACGTTCCGAAGATCTACAATTTTATGTTACAGTGTTATCACTGTCCGTGGGCGTGGATACTCTCTCACTGGAGACCATGCTACGAGCCATGGTCTCTAGCGAGAGCCAGTGGAACGCGGCCGTTTCCTTCTGCGAGCAGGTTATGCTCGTGAAGGAGACGGCCGGAAGGGCGAGGGAGCGTATCCTCCCCGCTGAGTTCCGAAGTCTGCGGCGAGGGCGCCGCATACGTGACTACGCCCAGGACCATCGACCTCCATGATCGGGGCCTGAGGACGATGGATTAGCAACCCACCGTCCCTACAGAAGCAGGCTAGAAGGGCTGCGTGATGTGGGGCTTCACCCCATGCACGTCTTCACTCACCGACGCGGGATAAAACCCGACCCTAGAGATGCGGGGTAACACCCGACCACCACGCAGTGGCCACTCAAGTGACCAAGGTCCGCCGGGTGCCACTGGGAATTCTTTCAGTATCTACCGGAGGCACTCGGCAATGGACGTAGGTGCGGCCGCAGCCACAAGCCGCGGATTAAAAAAAAAAAAAAAAAAAAAAAGCCCTCGCATGGCTGCGTACACAGACGACCTAATCAAAATCATGGGCCCCCGCAGGGTTCCGATAACAGAAATAGCTACGGTAGCACTCGCAGTGCCAACAATACTTCACGAGGCCATTTTCGTCCACGTGGAGGTAGCCAGCGTGCCAATAGACAAGAGGCCGCTAAAACCAGGAAGCGTCCTGCAGCCTCCGATTCCTATTCAGGAACTAAGAGAAGGAGGTACTGACTACTTTCAAGCGGGCCAGCTGAAACACTATGTCGATCGATGGAAGAAACTGGGTGCACCAAGTGCAGTACTTCACATAATAAAAGGGTATCGCATACCTTTCATTCAAAAACCCTCTCTTGTTTCACCCAACACATGCGGTCAATTCGAAACAATAGAGTCCAAAGAGATGTCGACTCTCATTTCACAAATGTCGTCTCAAAGCATACTAGAGATGGCTCCATGGTCCCCAAGTTTCTTATCGACAATGTTCCTGGTTCCGAAAACCGATGGCACCAATCGACCAATTTTCAACCTAAAAAATTTGAACAAATATGTTCAAACTCATAAATGTCTTCCGTGTACCAAGTTTCCTTCAACCGGAAGACTGCCTTTGCAAAATAGACCTATCGCAGGCCTACTTCAATGTGCCAATTTGTCTACCACACAGGCGATTTCTGCGACTAATTTACAAAGGAAAGCTGCTGCAAATGACATGTCTTCCTTTTGGCCTCAGTACAGCGCCCAGAGTATTTGCGACACTGACAAACCGGGTAGCACAAACGTTAAGGCAAGAGGGCATACGAGTACTAGTATATTTAGACGATCTTCGAGTGCAAATTCAATTAGTGCAAGACCGCTTGCGCTTCCTGGGCTGGCAAATAAACCTCCAAACATCCGTAACATTGCCGAGCAAAAGCCTGATGTATCTGGGTGTTGTATGGGATCCATGGCAAAACGAGAGATACTTACCGCACAAAAGTATGACATGTCTAAAAGAGAAAGTTCAACAATTATTAAAGAAGGAGGCAACAACCTTAAACAGTCTCCAGAGCTTAGTGGGGACATTAAACTTTGCCAGTTTCGCGGTTCCTATGGGCAGACTCAACTTTCGAGACACCCTTATGTTTCTAAACAAAATCCAGAAAGAGGACATCCCCGGCTCGCACACTCTACCAACAGAAGTGAGAGAAAATCTGGACTGGTGGCTACTGAATTGCCACCGATGCATGGGGAGTTCAATTCGACGGCCAATCACTGTCAGGGCGTTGGACGAATCGAGAACAGGGTCTCCATTGCAATCAAAAGGAAATGATCGCAATACTGAAAGCCCTAGAAGAGTACGGGTCACAAATGTCCAAATCAACGGTCCTGGTACCGTGCGACAACAGAACCGTTGTAGCATATCTACGAAACGAGGGGGGGACCAGATCACCCGCCTTAATGGAACTAACAAAACAAGTTTTTCATCTTCTTTACATCTACGGGATCAACCTAAAGATACATCACTCACCGGGAAAATACAACAGCTACGCAGATCACCTGTCGCGGCACCGGCCTCCTCCGGAGTGGCATCTCCTACCTCAGTGCACAACGAAAATATTCAAGAGGTTTGGCATATCAATGATAGATCTGTTTGCTTCAGAGCGGGCAAAGGTAGTGACGAATTACGTCACGCTGGACCAGAACGATTCCCAAGCGTTATACCACGATGCCTTCTCCCACAGCTGGAACTACCCTCTAGCTTGGGTCTTTCCACCCCCTTAGCTTATACCCAAGGTGCTAGAGCACCTCAACTCGGCGACCGGAGTATTCCTCGTGGTAGTCCCGAGATGGGAACGAGTGTTCTGGCGGCCAGACCTGAAAGCTCCACTCACAATAGAGAAGCTACACCTGCACCTAATAGACACAGTGACCAGCCTACCACCGCCCAAAGTCCAAGAAATGATAATGGAAGTATGGAAATCTGGGGCTGGTCACAAAAATTGACAGAATGGAGTGAAGCCCAAATACAATTATTACAATCTGCCTGGCGTCCATCTACAAAAAAGACATATAAAGCAGCATGGAACAGATGGATCACGTGGACTAGGGAACATACAATAAGCCCATTACATGCTACTGGACCTACATTAGCTCGTTTTCTAGCGGATCTGTATATTAAAGATGGATTAGCGTATAATACTATCTTGTTACATAAGTCAGTCGTTTCTACCTTAAGTAACTCCGATAATCCAGAGAAATTAAGCTCAGATGTTTTTGTCAAGCATATCCTAAAATCTATTGCATTGAAAAAGCCCGTATCCATAAATCAACCGATCTGGAACATAGATAAACTGGCTTCATTTTTAAGCATGTATTCTGTGAATAAGGACATTCGGTCGCCGTGCGCCGAGCCATCGACATCTCCTGATGATGCCCCTGGTTGGGGGCGAAACACGTGTCGAGGTTTTTTATTATTTTTTGCACGATAACACAACTCTCATATTTATTCTATTTTCAAAATTATTTCTCTATTCTTTCGGCCTAAGTGGAATTGGAGGGCGGACTTGTGCATGAATAAATACGAGAGTTGGGTAATTTGCATGTGGCGGAATATTGCAAAGTAGTTAGATTTATTTTATTTAACTATGGACTTCCGAAAAGTAACGCCTGATAGTATTAACTTAATAAGGACAGTGTTTTTGCAACTTGTAGACATACAGCAACATTGCTACTCCTATGCTCAGGCAGGAGAGTACACGATTTGACTCTGTTAGCAGTGGATTCGAATCACCTCATCGATAACGATAACCATTTGATTCTATGGCCTATTTTCGGATCAAAAACGGACACTGCGGTACACAGACAGTCGGGGTGGAAACTGTCTTATAACCCTACGAACAAAAATTTAGACCCCATATTCTGGGTAAAACATACTATATCTGTACTGAAAGAGAAACGTAGTACAAGTAATTGTAACAACCTGTTCCTTAACATTAGAGGAAAACCAAAAGCTGCTTCTCGTACTGTAATTGCAGGATGGGTCAAATCCATATTGTTGGAAGCGGGCGTCGTAGCCTCAGCGGGAAGTATTAGGTCAGCCGTCGCGTCCAAGAACTGGTCTGTCAATTTACCTTTAGATGAAATCCGCTCCAGAGGAAATTGGAGGTCACAGAACACTTTCGCTCGCTTCTACTGCAAAGAGGTTATGCCATCAGACCTTAGCTCTGGTATAACCAGAGTATTTAATCCAATTAACTGTGTTAATCTCTAGTACCTAGTTATCTTAACAATTACTATAATACATAATGTATAACGATTGATGATACATATTTACTATATAATTTGCTAGGCAATAATGTGTGCTGCCTAACCTTTTCTTATATAAAATTACAATAGCCGGTTCAGGTCCGGCCAAGACTTGCATCCTTGCGATTCTTGTTGTAAATGTTTAAAATTATTGTATTGAATGTTAATCAGTTTTCACTACTTATGTTATTTGAACATTATTGCAACTAAAATGAACTTGATTTACTTATTTGGTTGTATCCCTGGCTTAGAGTAGGATACATAAGCTAAGGCTTATTATATTATATTATAATATACTTATAATTTCCTAGAAAATATTTGGATTTCAATCTAGATTAAGTAATCTCTAGTAAATATAGGAACCCTCTTGCACATCCCTTGGTTTTTATTTAAATAGGGCCATCTTAACCCTGAATATTCAAATAACTCATAAAAATGAATTATTGTGCTTAGGCCCTACTCGCGCTTAGGCATTTAAATCACATTGGCGTTGTCCCACCTGGCGATAACACGTCTCAATCAAGTAAGCTTCAAATAACGGTCAAGTGTTTAATAGCTGTGTTTTACCTGAAAATAAAACACATATTAAATACTTACCTTATTTGAAGCTTACACTTAAATTCTGCCTGGTTCAGATCTAAGACTTAATGATTTTAAAATTCACCTGCCACCTGCCACGCTTCGCTGCAGTAGTGGGGACCTGGTGGGGCGGTGGGATGTGCGAGTTTTTTGCAACAGCAGCATGCATTGCATACCTAGTACTATTCGCTTAACTCTCCTGTTCGCACTGGCATTAGTTAAAAAAAACCAGCCAAGTGCATGTCGGGTCACGCAAGGAATAGGGTTACATAATCATGTTATACTAGCATAATACGTAGGTCACACTATAAGTTTTGCGTAACTTAAAAAAACAACATGTTAATACCAAAATGTTATGTTTATCGCTTTTCAAAATACTCTCCTTTACATTTTAAACATATTTTCATGCGATCGAACCATTTTTTAAAACAGGAGGACCACAGATCTGAAAGCATGTTTTCTACGTGCTATCACTGCCTCTTCGGAGTTGGTAAAAGTGAAACCTCTCATCAAATCTTTGATTTTGGGGAAAATACAGAAATCACAGAGTGCTAGGTCGGGGCTATGTGCAGGATGGGTGACGAGTTGTACTTTTTCGGAAGCTAAAAATTACTTTGTTTTGTTGGCCGTGTGTGAAGAAGCGTTGTCATGATGTAGGAGAACGCGGCTTTTGGGTCACCTTTCGCGAACTTTTTCTAACACCTTGGGTAAACAAATGGTAGAATACCACTCGGCATTAACACTCTTTTGATCTTCAAGTGGAATTGTACAGATGGGACCCGTAGCTGAGAAAAAAAACGCGATCATTTTTTTACCAACGTTTCTCGCCTGCCTCACTTTTGTTGGCTTGTTCTTATTTTCAAACACCCATTCACAAGATTGCTGTTTCTTTTTCGGGTTCAAAACAATAAATCCACCTTTCGTCTCCTGTGACAATGTCATAAACAGCATTAGAATGTCCGTGGTCGTACTTCAGTAGCATCTGTGAGCACCATTCTACGCGAGCCCGCTTCTGCTCCGCTGTCAGTTCATGAGGGATCCAACGACAACAAAGTTTCCGTACTTTCAATTCTTCGTGTTAAATTTTCTGGATTTGACTCATACCAATCCCCAATACTCCTCGAATTGTCTCAAAGGTAATCCGCGGGTTTTCTTCAATTAACTGCTTAACAGTAGCCACATTATTTTCGTTGACGGCAGTTGAAGGCCGCCCTTCACGAAATTCGTCATGTAAAGAAACTCAACCTCTCTCAAATTCAGCAAACCTTCGCCTCACGGTGCTCAAACAAGGGTGCTCTCCCAAAAGCATTTTGAAGACGAGCGGCACAGTCTTGCGGAGAGAGAGAACTTTTAAAATCATAAAAAATCATCGCTCTAAAATATTTTTGACTTAATTCCATTTTCGTTGCATACGTAGAACTTTGATGTGTGATAAAAAACAACTAACAAATGATTTACCGCCAATTGTTTTTTTTTTATTACTAAGAAGGTTGCAACGTTTAAAAAAATATAACATTCGAAATTCAAATAGTTCCGATTAGCTAGAAGTGCAAAACTTTTAGTGTGCCCCATGTATATGTTACTATGGACACTGAACCACAGAATAAGGAATAGTAGGTACTTACATACAGAACTTGCACTCCGACGTTAATTAAAGCACATTCTTTTGTGTACAGAGAACATAATTCGAACGTTAGGGTTGTCAGGAAAGTGCCAGCATAATTTGACCAATAATTATGACGTTAATGCCTCAATATTAACTCTATGGTCAATGCCGTCTCACAAACAAGAGACAACCCTTACTGACTTACAACTTCAAGTTGTCGCTGACGTCATGTATGTTTTGCGATTGTTAGGCGAGTGACATAGGCCTGACTGAACATAGAATGAGTAAAGTAATATTATGTAAGTAGGTACCTAAACTGCACTAGGTGTTAGGCATCTAGTGCTAGTATAGAGTAGCTCTAGATTGAAACAAAACTGATTGTACAATCGAACACCTACTAAAATAAATTAAAAGATATTAAAACAATGCATTTTATTATTTTAGACATCATTTATTGTTTAAGATCTACACAAAGAATGTGTAAATAGAAATGGTGTAAGTTTTATTTTTCAAAACTTCCGGGTTCGATTCCCGATCGACCTAAGTAGGACTTTTCCATACTCACCCATTTGAATGTTACCTACACCCTTTACAGTGTTACACCCGGTTAGAGTGTAGTTTAAACAGCGCTTAACATTATTGTTCATAAGATATAGGTAGGTACACAGAAACTATACATCACTATCACTATCATCACTTCACTTTTACTACCACTACATAGTTATATATATTATGCGTAGATCTTTTACGCAACGGATTTTGAATAATTTTGATGCGGTTTTCATGAACTCTCGAGGAAGGTTTTTATGTATAAAATTTGTCAAACGGGCGAAGCCGCAGGCGTCCACTAATAAATTATACATTGTAGTCGTCGGTTCTTTCTAATAACTTATTGTATTAACCTACTTACATATTAAACATTTAATGGGTTTAGATAATACAAACTTGTATTTCGGCGAATCTACCTATCCAAAAGGATAGCATGGCAGTATCTAATTATTTAACCAATTTTACGGTATCGGCAGCAAACGATCCGTGACTCATTAAACTAGGGTTGCCATACGTCCCGGTACGCCGGGACATGTCCCGGTTTGAAGCACGGTGTCCCGGCGTCCCAGCCGATAAGCAAATTGTCCCGATTTAAAAATCATAGTTTTATATTAGAGGGCTGGACATGGTAAAGAGTAATATACCTACAATAAACGCGACTACTTTAGCAAGGCTATTAATACGTGAATAGAACGACGTAAGCGCTGACATTTGTCCGTTCACGTTTCACGAATTTACGTTAACAGTGTCAACACATTTCGGGATCGCGGACTCTCGGCGTTGACAGAGAAAGAGCGCATCAAGACCTCTGTGGACCTCAAGGCCCTCGAGATACAGGGGAGGCTCCGGTGCAAGACCACCCGCACCGGGGCTTGCCCACTCGAGGTCTCCGGCGCCTCCAGCGGCCCCAAAGCTGACACCCTAGTGGCTAGGCTGAGAGACACGCTGGACGCAGAAGCCCACTAAGCGCAGCAATGCGCATTTCGGGCCTGAACGACGCGGCCCCGACGGATGAGCTAATCTCCGCCATCGTGGAGGCGGGTGGCTATCCCCATGACCAGGTGAGGGCTGGAGAGATCTCCTTCAGCCCTATCGGTCAGGGAACGACAATCGCGGCGGCACTTAAAATTGCGGGCGGACGGAGCCACCTCATAGGGGGATTCTTCAAGGCGGAGGTGCTCCTCCTGCGTGCCCGGGAAACCAGGTGTTTCCGGTGTATGATGGTGGCGCACGTAGGAGTGCAGTGTGCAGAAGACACCGTGGGTGATCGGTGCTTCCGTTGCAGCCGGCCCGGTCACAAGTCCAACGCCTGTGACGCACCGCCTCGCTGTTATAGATGCGAGGCGGAGGGGAAGACGGCGGACCATCGGGTCGGCAGCCGTTCCTGCGCCGCTTCTAGGCCAAAGCCTCGTCTATTGCCTGAAGGCAGCGGGGGTGTCGCTACTACGCGGCCAGATGTGATAATTTTATGTTAGTTGGTTACATAGTGTGCTAATTTAAAAAAATAATGACAGAAACTTAATAAAGCTAATACTATCAGGCGTTACTTTTCGGAAGTCCATAGTTAAATAAAATAAATCTAACTACTTTGCAATATTCCGCCACATGCAAATTACCCAACTCTCATCTCGAGTTGTGGCTCATTCGGTCGCCGTGCGCCGAGCCATCGACATCTCCTGATGATGCCCCTGGTTGGGGGCGAAACACGTGTCGAGGTTTTTATTATTTTTTGCACGATAACACAACTCTCATATTTATTCTATTTTCAAAATTATTTCTCTATTCTTTCGGCCTAAGTGGGATTGGAGGGTGGACTTGTGCATGAATAAATATGAGAGTTGGGTAATTTGCATGTGGCGGAATATTGCAAAGTAGTTAGATTTATTTTATTTTAGAAACTTAATACTTTAAGTTAATGTTGATTTCGTAAAAGTATTTGTAATATTATCAGTCTCAAAAGCATGCATTGAGTTTTACAAGTAAGTAAAGTCCCCAAAAGATTGCTATATTTGTTGATTAATTTATTATATTTTGTACTACCTAATTAAGAAAACAATGCCATGCTTAGATGACGATATTACCTAGTCCAGTCATAAGTTTTGTTACAAATGAAAATGCACTTTTTTTTAAATGAAGTAATGCACTTAATATTATTAAAATTTCTACCTACATATTTATTAAAGTCTTAGCAAAAAATAAAAACATATTTTATTCGAAATGGCCACCTTTGGCTTTTATACAAGCCTTTAATCTGTTTAGCCACGAATCTATGGATTTACGCACTGTTTCCAAGGGAAATTTTGCCACTGCTTGCTCCAAAGATTTTTTAAGAGACTCTAATGTCGCCGTGTCGTTTAGAGCAGGACATGTCCTCTAAAACTGACCATAATTTGTATTCTAAAGGGTTGAGGTCTGGGCTAGATAAGGGCCGGTCTTCAGCTCTTATAAAGTCCGGAACGTTGGTTTCTAGCTAGGTTTGGGTAGTTCGTGGCTTGTGACCAGGAGCAGAGTCCTGCTGGAAAGTCCACGGTATATTTTTAAAAAGTGTATTGCTAAGAGGTTTCATAACATGATCCAAGACAGTATCTTGACCGACGCCTCCATACCCACTTTGTGCAAGGCGATCATTGCAATCCTATTTTCATTAACACCCCATTCCATATTGTAATTCGATAATGAACACTAAAAAATATGTGAAATGGCGCGAAATCGAATGAAGTTTTTAAAATAATATACGTGTTCCAAATTCAAAATAATTAAAAAGTTGAAAAAAAGAAAAATTTTAATGTAACAGTTTTTATGGCCAGACTAGTTATATTTGATGATTATATTTTGTGTTAATTTCAAAAATGTGCCATGTATAAACGAGAATGTTATATTTCTTTGTTAATTATATTAAATTATAATAAAAGTTCCTATTTTTGTCCCGGTCTGAGTCCCCACACTTATGGCAACCCTACATTAAACACATTTTTTGAAATTTTCAGCGATATAATTGGTGACGCTGGCTATACTTGCCTTGCTGATAGGTGATATTTAGGTACGATCTACTCTTAGATCAAATATAAATGTCAAATTCTAATGATCTATCAGACAGGTTTAGAGCTTTGGTTAAAACTTTATGCTTTAGATTATATCACACACGATGTAGGTGCAAAAGTAAATTCTATTTAGTTGGAATGTAATAAAAACATCACTACTGAAGCAAATGAATAGAGTGTGATGTATTGCACCTACTTCTGTCGCAGTGTGCGTTCACACACACATGTACGCGCGAGCCGGTTACCTACTTGTATTGTAAGATTGAACAGTCCGCAATAAACCTCGATACCTACCACTTGTTGTTTCTCTTGGATACCTCAATGGCGACGAGATTAAAATAGTTAGTACGCGGATAAGATTTTACGCAACTATGTCGATCGGAAAATTAACGGAGTTTAATGTGAGATCGGGAACATGGACTATGTATGTGGAACGTCTGGAAATGTTCTTCAAAGTGAACAGTGTTAAGCCCGAACTATTCCTACCCACATTGATTGCGGCGATGGGTGAAGAGGCATATGAATTGTTAAGCAATTTAACGAGTCCGGTTAAACCTAGTGCACAAACCTATGAAGAGGTGGTCAAGGTGATGACGGATCATTTGCAACCGAAGCCCACTTTTATGGCGGAGAGGTACCGTTTCCGACAGAGAAGACAAAATGTGGGTGAATCAATTTTACAGTACATATCGGAAATGAAAAAAAATGTCAAGATTTTGTGAATTTAAATCGGTATTGGAGGAGAATTTACGGGACCAGTTGGTATGTGGCTTACGGTGCGAGCAGATCAGACAGCGACTGTTTACGGAGGAAAACCTGCAATATGCAAGGGCGGTAAAAATAGCATGTGCTATGGAAGCAGCAGAGAGAGATGCAGCGGCAGTAGAACAGACAGATGGAGTTGGGTAGCGGAGAAGCTGCGACCGGGACGGTGCATGCAGTGACGACGGGGAGCTACCGCGGTCGCCGTGACCGCGTGGGAGCACGCGAGTTACCAACGGGACGCCCATGGAAAGGAAGTGGAAAGAAAGTCACATGTACTACGTGTGGGTCTTCGGGCCATCAGAGTCAGGAATGTAGGTACAAGGACTTTGTATGCAGCAGATGTAAGGAAAGGGGACATTTACGCCGAGTTTGTCCAAAAGATAGATGCGTCACCAACAATATGGTTGCCCAGGTGCAAACTGCAAGCGAAGTGGGTAGACAGGGCGACGCCGGGAAGCAGCCACTGGAAGCGCTAGGCGACGGGTACCCATCATCAGGTGATGAAAACTGGGCGGGGGTCGAAGATTTACATCAACTCAGTCTGAACAGCTATAACCCGGTAAGCTTAATCGTAGAAGTTGATCAAATACAGTTGACGATGGAAGTGGATACGGGGTCCTTAGTATCATGTATTAGTAAAAAAATGTATGAAAAAATATTTAAGCACCGCCCGTTAGAATAATCAAAGTTAATTTTTAAATTTTACAACGGTAGTTTAATTAAACCACTGGGAGTAATTAAACCGTTAGTTAGGTATGAAGGCAAGGGGAAAAATATGGAACTATTTGTAATTGAAGGAGGGTCTGTGCCCTACGCACTCCGCGAAGGCGTTGAGGCCGAGTTGGAGGCGATGTTGCGCGCCGGGGTCATCGAGCCCGTCGACAGCGCGGACTGGGCTACTCCACTGGTACCGGTACGTAAGGCTGATGGTGGACTCCGTATCTGTGCTGATTATAAAATAACGTTAAATCCAGTTCTCTTAGTTGATAAATATCCATTACCCCGGATAAACGACTTGCTAGTAAAATTAAATGGGGCAAAATTGTTTACAAAAATTGATTTAACACAAGCGTATAATCAAATAGAATTAGAGGATCCTGATAATCTGACGGTGATTAATACACAGATGGGGTTATTTAGTTACAAAAGATTTTTTTTTTTTTTTACAAAAGATTAGTATAATGGCCTCTCCTCTTCTCCAGGGATCTTCATGAGAATAATGGCGAACCTTCTGAACGATATCCCAGACGTAGAAGTATTTCTCGATGATATTTTAATCGGATCACGTACGGTGAGCGAGCATTTAGCGACGTTAGAGAGAGTTTTAGAGCGTCTACACACGAACGGGATGAAATTACGCAAAGTAAATGTGTGTTTATGACAAGCGAGGTTAAATATCTAGGATTTATTATCTCGGAGGAGGGGGTCAAAACAGACCCAGAAAAAGTGAGCGGTATTTTAAATATACCACGTCCGAACAATGTTACTGAGTTAAGGGCATTTTTGGGCACTATTAATTATTATGCTAAATTCGTTAAAAATCTTAGCACTATATTGGCACCTTTGTACTTGTTGTTAAAGAAGGGCATAGTATGGCAATGGGATAAGGAGAGGGAGTCTGTGTTCAAAAACGTTAAATCTAAATATCTAATAATTTTATTAAGTGCCGACGTTCTAGCTCATTATGAACCACACAAACCTTTGTTTTTAACTTGTGACGCCAGCGCGAGAGGCATCGCCGGCGTTCTCATTCTCAGTCAAGTAGGCGCAGGCGCGCGCGAGCGGCCGGTTGTTTACGTGTCGCGCGCACTCACGGAGGCGGAGAAACATTATTCACAGATCGAGCGGGAGGCGCTTGCTATTGTGTTTTGTTTAGAAAAATTACACCAATATTTATATGGTCGACGTTTTACGTTGCGCACGGACCATAAACCCCTAGTTACTATATTTGGGCCTAAACAGGGTATACCATCAATGGCGGCTAGTCGGTTACAAAGGTGGGCTATTAAATTATCGGCCTATACGTACAATATTGAGTACGTGACGTCTAAACAGAATGGGGCAGATGGGTTGTCGCGATTACCAGCGGATTCGACCAGGGACACGATACGACTTCCGGAACAATCACACTTACATTTTGCGCAGAATTCAATGTTGTTAGATTATTATGAAATAAAAAAACAGATAAGCCGAGAGCAGCTTTTAGGTCGAGTTTTGAATTACATCCGTAACGAATGGCCATCTATTAATGAAATTGTTTCCCTCCAACCTTATTTCAATCGTAAAAAAGAACTTTATGAGGAGTTGGGTTGTGTCATGTGGGGGCATAGGGTAGTCGTGCCGGGAGTGTGCAGGAATAAGGTTTTAGCCACTTTACACGAGGCCCATATGGGGATAGTCAAAACAAAAGCCTTCGCTAGGAGCTATGTTTGGTGGCCGGGGATGGATGAAGACATCGAAAAAACGTGCCGCGGGTGTCAGGTTTGTGCAGCGGAAAGCGAAGCGCCACCGCGACATATGCCCTGTCCATGGCCGTGGCCAGACAAACCATGGGCCCGAGTACACTTAGATTTTTTAGGTCCTATAGCCGGTCGAATATTTTTAGTTATGGTTGACGCCAGGATCAAGTGGATAGAGGTTAGTCAGTTGCCCAGCACGGCGGCTAGTTATACAGTTAGCTTCTTAAGTGAAAATTTTGCTCGTTTTGGCATACCCAGACAAATAGTCTCGGATAATGGGCCGCCATTCACCAGTCATGAATTTTCACAATTTCTCAATGCGAACGGTATCGAACATCTCTTTTCGGCCCCGTATCACCCCGCATCGAAAGGAGCTGCAGAAAATGCAGTAGGTACATTTAATTAAGCGGGTAATTAAAAAGGCCATTAGAGAGAAATTAAATCTACGGTTAGCGATAATTTTTTTTTTTATTGTACTATAGGAATACAGAACACGGTACCACGGGCGAGACGCCCGCGTCTCTCATGTTCGGACGGAGATTACGGACTAAATTTGACGTTTTGAGACCTAATAGGGAGGCCAAAGTAGCAAACGCACAGGAACGACAGCAACGATATGGGCGAAAGGGTCACGTCAACTACAACCTGGGGATGAGATCTGGTTGCGTCAGTATGGGGGGAGAGATAAATGGGTCTCGGGAAAGGTTACCGAGAGAATGGGAGTCACAGACTATAAGGTAGTAGATACGTTGGGTAAGGAAGCCCATAAACATGTTGATCAGCTAAAGACACGGATACGGAGTTCATTAACCTGTCCTTCCAACCAGGGGAGCGAGATAGCGGAGGTTGTTCATAAGAGTCTGGACGAGGGGTTACCAGACTCAAGTCGGCCGGAAGGTTTAGCTCCAGATGTAACGCAACAAGAGACGTCCGAAGAGGGCATGAAACAGTCAGGCCAAAGCCCAATGCAACCTGCCTTGCCTCCACCGGAACCGTCCCGGTCCCGTCCCGTACGACAATGTCGCATTAACAATCCAGTTAGATAGGGCCGAGCCTGTCCCTAGCAGCGCCTGTGTGCGAAAGCTATGAAGCGCCTCTTTTTTACGAATTGTAATGTTTCAAAACGTATTTTTTTGTTGTTAATTTTGACTGAAATAAATGTTCTCCAAATTTATATGTACGTGGATAATATTTTTCTAACTATGTAAAACCTAGTCGCTTCATATTACCAATTATTGCGAATAATAAAACGCGAATCGGTTAAAGGGGCTAGCGACCTCCCTGCGAGCGGCGCACCTGCTGATTATCGGACAAGGCTACGTGACTTCACGGTACCCATGCCTCGGCCTCTACGTTGCATTCAACGTTGTTGCTTCGTGGGGTACCACCGTCCATCTGTTACGTTAGGGGTTCAGATGCTGCACCGGGCCCGGGGCGATGTGTGATGCAGCAGGTGGAGTCTATTTTAGGTGGTGTGGGTCGACCCTCCGCGCTGGTAAGAGACTAAGGAGACCCTTAGAAACTGCCGCTGTATACCCGCCTAACACAGTACCTAACCACGCATAGCTCAGGGGCCCAAATGGGACCAACCACCCCATGACGCTGCCCCATCATGTGGCGCATAATCCTTAAATGGGTCGCCGCCCGGTCGGGTCGGGTGGTGACCGGTGCGCGTCTCGGTGACCACACGTCAGGGGGATTTGGGAGCCCTTCCGTCCGGCGGCGCGGCGGGTCGGATCCAACCTAACCACACGGTTCTAGGCGAAGCCAGCCCCTGCGCCTTGTCACTTTCTTCTGCAGTAGATGTTAGTATACGGGTTCATACGGATACCAGACAGTTCAGATCACTCGCCCACTTTGCTGGATCTACTGCTGAAGAGTCACCCAGCTCAGTACCTACAGTGTGTCGGTACGGTAGGTGCCTACAGGCGGTAGCGTTAAACTAGTAATCTGTGGTTAAACTGTTTTGGGTCTCTCGTTCGTTACAATCTGGGAATCCCCGTGGCTCCATTCGGTTTGCGCACGCATCGTTTCGTGTTGCATTTATAAACACACTTAAATTCACGGTGCAGTTCTTTTGATTTAACTCTGACCTCGTAGGTAGGTAATTAATGTAAACTAAAACTTAGCTGCAGCCTGCAATGTAAACAACAAACGTGAATATTAGGTAGGTACCTATTATGGGAGCCTTGTACAATAAGCGCATTATAATAATATGTTTTGTTATTTACAAGACATAAAGTTACGTTTACTTACTTATCGATAGGTATTACTACAAAGAATTAAGAATATGTCGTTCTGTAACCAAAATTATTTCTGTGGCGGCGCGGCGCCCTATCGTCTTGGCGCCTGTGTGCGCCGCACACTTCGCACACAGGGGCGGCTCGGCCCTGCAGTTAGATATAAGCTAGATATAGACTCAGACTAGAAGAAGAATATAGACGGAACATGTAGAATGAACACGTGAAGCCAAATGACACTTTCAATGTGTGCGTGTGACTCCGATTTCCGTGTACCGATAGCACTAACGGCGTGTGCGTAATGTTGCCAGCAAATGAAAAATCTCCAAAAAATCTTAGTGGACATATATGATGGATAATTAATATTTGTTATAGTAAATGTTATCTGCAATTATTTTATATCATTTACACAAATGATTATTATGATATGTGCCTAAAATGGGGAAGTGTTAAAATAAATGAAAACGTGATAAACACTGAGTAAACACACTTTAATTACTAGCTTTCAAAAAAATTCCCATAATTAAAATAATCCTTTTTAAGATGAATGAACAAAGCTCCATTCCAGTGTAAGTACAAGTTACAGTCAACAACAAAAGTTGATTAGCACAAAAATATTTATTATTCTTTTTTACATCCCAATGCATGTGCCACAGCAATGTACTAGTAATGTTAGAATACCCAAGGACAAAGTTAATATATTTCACAAAGTTAATAAATTAAAAAAATTTTTGGGCTTATCTCCTCCATTCAATCAAGGGATTCTTGTACAAGTTTCATAAAGATCGGACCTCTTTTTGTTATGTCCATAAAATGAGCCGAACAAACAAGATTGTTATTTTTTGGATCAAAATATTCTTCTCGCCGTGCTAGGGCAATAATATTTTTCCATTGTGCACAGTGTACTGGATCCCGAGGAAAACTGAAATAGATGTTGGTTCATATAACGAAAAAAAAATCATAAAGAGCCAAGGCGTCTCCACTATAATCTTTGTTCCAAATAGTTTTATCGCTATCGGTAATCCGAATAAATCTGAATGGTCATTTTGTTAGTACATTATTCAGTGAAAATGAAATGGTCTCTTTCTTTTTACTGAGCTTGGGATGAGTTCGAAAGAGACAGATAGGTACTTCGATATTGGACTGGATTGCAATATTTACTTTTGTCTTTTAATTTATTATCGACGAAATACTGTATTTTAAGTGAAATAATAAATTGCAAATAATAAAACAAAAGCTTATTTACTGAAAATATGATACACCGTCTTCAATTTGCTTTTTTTTCGTAGTTTTTACACGTTTTTACAATACAGTACGGCATTGTGCAACGTGTTGTCGTTCAGTTGTCAAAATCAAGACTGGCGCGTGATTGTTTCTCTTTTAGCGTTTTGTTTCTCTTTTAGTTCGGACACTTTTGAGCGATGATCCGAAATCCATTGTATTTAAAATCATAGATAATTCCCATAAATACTGCAAAATATTTTGTGGAAATGATGAAAAAATTATGGCAACTCTGTATAGTATGGCGGAGGTTTTGTGTTCCTAGTTTGTGCAACTAAAATATTTAGAAAAATGTTATGAAATCTAATAAGAAATAGTTAATTACTTATGAAACGATAATCCAGCATTCTTCCTATGAATAGTTAAAGTGTTTTTACACCTTTTCACCACACAATACGGCATATTTATAATATTTTGTTCAACCGTGATCGCACGTGCGTACACACTCGCTGCTCACAAAGGAGTGCGAGCGGAATGGTATCCCATTGCTATATAGTATCCCTTTTGGCGGCTTCACTCGCTAGTTCTATTCGTTCCGTGAAGTTCCGTCTATGTTATTCTTTTAGTCTGAGGATATAGATTAAGTTAAATTAAATTGGTATAATTTTGTAACTATATACCTACCGATAAACTGTTTCGTTGTTTTCCCCTAGTTATGTGTATTATTCATGGAATAGATGTGTAGTTATTAATATAGTAAACATAATCTTAATATACTCCTAAGAAGAAGAATCGAGATGTACAGTTTGATCTAGATAGGAGGCAGTACTTTAGATTAAGGGTGAAGGTGTGATGTATTGCACCTACTTGTGTCGCAGTGTGCGTTCACACACACATGTACGCGCGAGCCGGTTACCTACTTGTATTGTAAGATTGAACAGTCCGCAATAAACCTCGATACCTACCACTTGTTGTTTCTCTTGGATACCTCAGAGAGAAGTAGATGTTAGGTACTTATCCATTATAACAACCAATCCTCAGAAACCAAAGGAACAAACGTTGGCGGCTCCACGCGCCTGTAGGAATATTCAATGCAAACCTCTACATGTCGTAACCTTTACATAGAACACATTTTTATATACTTAACTAGCGGCTTCTTCGAAAAGCACTCTATCTATTAGTGAAAGCAACATGAAAATCGGTGCAGTAGTTTTTGAGTTTATCGCGAACAGACAGATAGACGCGGTGGAGGACTTTGATTTGAACCGAGTTCCAAAAAGTAGAAGGTTCTCGATTCGACTGTATGTTTTTTTTGTATTTGTTACCATATATCTTCGGACTGGGAATTTGATTTTCTTTTAAAATTGGAATCTTCTACTTCCCAATTGTATCCATTTCAATTTGGTCCCATTCCGACAACTATTTGGTCCCATTTCGGTAGTTTGAAGTCTGTTGCTGTGTCACTTTTTGACGCGATTTTTGAGCGGAGTTTACGAAGCTCTTTCTTAGACGACTCGTGTATTTCGTTCGTGATCGAACTCCTCCTAAACGACTGGACCGATCTTTTTGAAATTTGGCATGGTCATAGTGACCATCACCGTGAGTGCATATATCTGAATTCACAAAGATCGGTCCAGTCGTTTAGGAGTTCGACCCGGATCGACTAACTCAGCTCAATTATTGCAACAGCAGAATGCATTGCATACCTAGTATACTTAGTATAGATAGAAAAATATCGAATGTGTGTGTGGAATAATACCTAATACATAGAAATAGGGTTGCTCTTACTTCTGTTAGTTCTCTCTGTTGTCTGTTATTAACATAATACTCCCAATAGATGTGTATAAATTATCAGATTTTCAACTTTTTGATTACATACCTGTAGCTCCCTTTTCTTAATGAACTCCCATTGCTAATAGTGAATACATCAGCAATCTATAGGCATAGGTATTTAATAAAGCAAAAAGCAGACTGGGAAACTGAAAGGAGAATAGATAAACAAAATATGTATTATACAAAAGTACTATATTTACATACTAAAATTGTACTACAAAACCAAAATCTTTAGTACTGTACAATCATTTATATCGCATTATTACATACTTAATAACATTTTATAAATATAGGTAACTTTTATTTCTTCAAGTTTGGGTACAGGTCTATATAAATATGACTGGAACTCTTAAAATTATGGCAGTAAGTGTCTCTCGAGTACAAAGTAAAAATATCATTTTTCAGAGCTAAAAAACTTCATCATCATCAAATCTTTTTGTTTTATTTATAGTTTTGGTACATCGAAGAAAACAGACAACACATTAATATAATACTCTCTGGAGTTCTGGCAAAGTAGCATTAAAAACTATTTCTCTTCTTTTAATTAAATGCTTGCTGCAAAAATGTTTCCAGTACAAATGCTTAACATAAAATAATGTATTACATTAACTTTCTAGTATATTACATAAAACAACACAAGACTTGGATTGATTTGTGCTCTCATATCTTGTCTCAATGGATTTTCTCTTTGATTAATTGGATTTCACTATGTACATTAAAATGTCAGAACCACACACAATGACTTCTAAGCTGATTTCAATATACCTTTCTGCTCTAATTCTTTCTCAACTGCTGTGCCTTCATACATTATTTTATCTTTCAGTGCTTCTTGCAAAAGCTGTGCATCAAATCTTTGCTTTGACCACTGATATCTACAAAAAGACCAATAGACCATTGTGGAGATGGAAAATGTTCCAAAAGCTATATGCTGTGATAACATTGGACGGGAAGTTTTCAGGAAAGCGATTATTCCACCACCTAATCCTGAGGCAATCCCGTATAAGAAACTCTCTCTGAAGCACGGTATTTTGGATACATCTCTACCAAATAACATCAGTCCCTGAAATTCAATAATTTTTTTTTTTTGTAATACATAATAGTTAGGAATAAATAAAATTATTTTATTTCCTTTAGTGGTTTCACAATTAAGATAGGAAAGTAACCTTCGATTCTTCATCCCCGTCCCCATCTAACATACTCTTAACTACAGTATCCATTGCTTATAATATTATAATTAAGAATCAAGAAATCTTCCCTTCCTTTGTACAGTTTGTTGATGATAATCTGAATCTGGACTAATCTGGAGCTCAATTTAAGTTTTAAATAAAACGTCATGAATGTTATTGTCAAAATGTCAAATGTCAACTTTTATTGAAATCTGTATATTATTTCAGCATGGCTTACGGGCTTTTGCGTAACATTGAATTTTGCCGAATGAATTGCCGTAAGAGCCTTTTAGTTTTTAATATATAAAAACCGGCCAAATGCGAATCGGACTCGCGCACAAAGATTACAGAACCATTATCTTTAAAAATGGCAAAAGAAATTACCTTTTTTGGAGCACATTTATTCTGTTTTTACCCACGACGAAACGAAGACGGTAAACGCGTTTGGGATGAGAGGATGTTTGTGTGTTTGTTTGAGCAAATACATTTTTCATTAACATTACTAGTCCGATTTTGATATAGTTTTCAGTTATGGGTTCGTGTTTAATTGGTGCACGTTCTTAGATAGATGTTACGATGACAACTTACCAGGGGATGCTAAAGAGTACATTTTGTGTGATAATCAATGTTGCCATTTTTCTCCAAAACTACTGGTTCGATTTTGATGAAGTTTAACCATAGACATCATATACATGTTTATATGAGCGACTTTGCACAACCTTATTTGTAAGCAAATTACTGTCAACACCACAGACCTAATAGAGTCAACACTGTCAAATTACTTCTCAAGACGGTCACCAGCGGCGGCGGCGCCTCAAAACGGCTCACTAAATAATCTGTCATTTAGAACGTTTAGAGCTTTAGAGCACAGATCTAATAGAGATACTACGTATCAGATAGACATGTGCCAAACAACTACCGTAGGAGGACGTAGCGTCTGTTTTCTGATTGGCCAACTGAAAACGATGCGTGACATTTTATTTTTTTTAATTTCTGAACAGGAGAGTGCTAGAAAAGGCAAAGAAATTTGACATACAACCAGTTTTTTATCGGCCGCTCGTAGTATATTTGGAGTGTAAATTTTATTCAAGAGATCACGGAATATTACTGTGATCTCTTGAATAAAATGAATAGTGTATAGGTAAACGAAAATAAAAAAAACAACTTTTATTCGTTCATTTATTTTTATTTTTCATCCTTTTCATATATTTATTTAATGCCCTTCTGAACATTTCTGGAAAATTTTCCCTAGTGGTAAGTCTAAATAAATCTGTCCCTTTTAAAATTTTGTTAATTATGTTACACCAGTTAAATATAGCTAACTTTATTGCGATTTGGCAAAACGTGGTAACGGCTAAATTATTGTGCGCCTCACATTGAATATATTCAAATCTTATGAGCTTTTGTTATATTACATTAAAAATTTGTTGGGCTATACACTCTTTGTGGGCATTTACTTGCAGAAAGTATTAGTTGTTTTTAAAATTTCTCCGAATAATATAATAAATTGTTCAGATGCATAAGTGAGTTTTTTATTTTTAGCTGAATTGTATTCTCTTTGGGAAACCCACTTATGCAGATCTGACGCTTCGTCCACTGTAACAGCGTTTTGGCAGTATTTGCAGTTATTCATTTTCTTTAATACTTTTCTTATACCCATCCAGCAGTATAAGCCCGAGACTGTATATTTAGCCGCTCACGTCTTGCCTCCAACATAAAATTAGCAACAACACGGAAAGTAGACACACATAATCACGTTTTTATCCTCGAAGCGAAGGCTCCAGGTCGTACGTATGTAGGTACACGTAATGGGGCGCGAGCCCATTGCCATTTCCGGACACTTAGTATTCTAGCCTTAGCCAGAAATCTCATCTGACAGCAGGTGTACTGCGTGGTGAAGTCTTGAAGAAACTAGTGCTTCATTCAAGAAGTGTATTTTGGAGTCTGATCAAAGAGTATATAATCACTACGTTTAGTCTAATGATCAGAAGATTTTTTTTAAATATAAGTATTGCCATTATAAAAAAATAGCCTCCTTTTTATTGAAAAAAAAAATTGTAATAAAAATAACATGGGTTTTGAAGCTATTTGTTATTATTTTCATTTGCAAATCTTGACAATTATTTTTATTATTTTTATTTTATAAAGTCAAGGGTTTTGTACCAATTGCAATACAGATACCTAATAATGGTATGACTTGAAGCATACATATCACATTCTTATCTCTTTTACGCACATGGCAATCATATGAGTCCATCCTGCTGTCATTTCAAAATTTAATTTTCACTTCGTAATTTAATGGAGAAAAGGTGGATCGTTCGACTGGTTTCTATATTTTGTAATTTTTGTCATTTTATTATCTCAATAAAGTATGTATACATAATACACTTATATTGAATTTTTTGTTGTGTTAAATTAAATTCGTTGTTATTTAGAGGAAATTATGTTTTTATTGTCGTAACTTTTCTCTTATTACTGAATAACGAGATTGCGAGACCGCGAGTGATTCGTGCTTTGATCTAGAAAGCTTATCACCAGTTCTGTTTCTGTGTTTCCAAATTAACAGTTCAGTTGAAAGTACTAGCTACATCGACACAATTATTGATATTACATAATGCATCAATAAAGGAAAACTTCAGCACGTATACATTTTACGATAGGTGAGTTATTTATATTTATAAATTAATTGCAAGTTATCCTTTATCAAGATATTGTTATTATACTATCTATCTCTAACACACGTTATCAATATACATTTAATACGGACGATAATATTCTTTGTACTGCAACTGTAACCTTGACTGAAAAAAATAGTTTTATAAAACATATTTAATATTGTAAAAGTGATTATGTACCTAAGTTAAACCTATTCTTCGTATTCTAATAACCACTCTATAGACCCATATACAACTTTCACTACATACTTAGTATTCACTACTATAACTAAATTATTGTTTTATTTAAATTTTAAATGTTAGCTATCTACATCTACTATATTCAGCTGTAAAATATTTTATTTGAAATTGGTAGACAAATGTAATAATTTTTTGTCTTATATTTTACCAGCTTGATTATAATATTACCTATTTGCCATTAACATATTAGCCTGTTATTTATTCCCAGTAAATTATTGTGCAGAAGGGATAGTAGGGGCCTTATAATAATAGGTAAGTATGATGCAGTCATTAAAATAAAACAACCTTGTTATTGTAGTTAAAAAATAGGTACTTATCATGTTTCTCATACCTATTTGAAATACTAAATAAAATACATAAATAGATATTTTATCTAAACCACTTATTTTATTTAATGATTTTCTCCGAAAGCAGAATTAATCATAAGAGAGAAATTTGGATGACACATTTTTCCTAAAGTATTTAAAAAATAACATTCAATTATGAGCACCTAGTCAGAAACTAGTACTGATTGTGTCATCATCCTTAGCTCAATCGATAAGACTCATCCCAATTAATTTACGATGCATTACATTATGTTGCGTATATGCCAAATATGAACAAAACAATAGAAAATTAAGTCTGTTTTTTTTATCATCCTTTTTAAAAAATAAATTATTTAAAATTTCTTTGATATTAGGTACTTAACACGTTCAGCGCCATGTGTATCGTTTACGATACACATTGTACAAACACTTGTGTATCTTTTGTGATACACAAGTAGCATTAATGTTTTTACGTCGTGTATCGTTAATGCACACAGTTTCCATACATTTTATACTGTAAAAATATAGCTCTGGCCCAGGGAATATTTTTGGTATATTTGGGGTTGGGATTGGACAATTAGGTGAAAAATTATTGACAAAAATATGAAGTAGAAATAAAATAAAACAAAGTGAATAGGTATGTACTTATTATTTATGTGTATTTGTGTTTATTTCTGTTATATTAACAAAAAAATCTAGACAAATAGACCAAAGAAAAAAAAGAGATTATGACGTAAATTATTAGTGAGTATTATTGAAACAAATTGGCTTGCGTGTTATCCGAAAAATTTATGTATTTCAATATAAGTTCGAAACGGTTTCTTGGCATCACTGTCCTTGCTAATGGAATTCCACAAAGCTTGTGTAATCTCCAATAATCTTTTATAGAAGGTAGTTTCACCAAGCCCATCCAACCAATTAGTGCCAAAAATGTTACCATTTCGTTGACAGTGACTGGATACCAAGCGTGAGCTCGAGCTTGGGGTGCTACGTCATTGTTAGCTAATAAAGTTTGAGTAACAAAGAGGTTTGTTTGCTCAACAATGTGGTCTAAAATGTCTTTGGTCAGAAAAAGATAAATAAATAAATAAATAAATAAATAATAAATATATTAGGACAATGCACACAACACCATCTAGTCTCAAACTAAGCAGAGCTTGTGATATGAGTACTAGATAAACTGATATAAATACTTATATACATTTTTTTTTGTAAATACATACATATTATACATAGGAAACATGCAGACTTCGGTACAAACACATATGTCATCACACAAAGTTTGTCCCGACCGGGAATCGAACCGGAGACTCCGGCGTCGAAAGCCGATGCACTACCGACCACGCCACCGAAGCAGATCAAAGTAATCAATGAAAGAAAATAAAAACTTATCTATAAATGTGTATCTTTTTTGCACACATGGCCCAGGAAAAAGTTTTGGGTGTAAACTATTTTCCCAAGCCAGTGTATCGAAAAAGATACACATGATAATAATAGGGGTGGGAAAGGGTGGGGATGTAAAAAACTATTTTTCTGTGATATCTAGATAATTTTAGGTAAAAAAACAGCAAAAAAAATAATATCCATTTTTTGGTAGAATTAGCACATAGGGCTTGGCGCTGAGCGTGTTAATTGAAATCTTGTTCATATTTCTTATAAAAATTTTGTCTTATCTTTCTGATGATTGTCTAATAGATAAAATCCTAAGATATTATCAGGATTTATTTAAGGTTAATTACCTTTTATCAATGTTATGTTAGTAATTACAGATGTGACAAAAAGCTCACTGTCTAGCAGGCTCCACCCTTTAGCTGGTGCACCAGTTGATAGGTGAGGTTTGCTTGGCACCCAAATAACTAGAACAAAAATCCATCTCCAGTCTTAATTTCGTGTAGTAGGTCCTGTAGAGTAGATGTCCAATGAATTATGGAGTCATCATCATCACTAGCCAATTGACGCCCAGTGCTGGGCATAGGCCTTCCCAACGATTTTCGGTCTTATGCTACCCGCATCCAGCGACCCGTTCGAGGTCATAATTCCACCTATAATTCTAGTGGTAACAGACCAATTTATTATAGCAGTCGCCACCTTTTGGCAACTTTGGCCATCAGTCCTGCGAGTAATGTGCCCTACCCACTGTCACGTAATCACGTAACCCAGGCGACTCTTTCTGGTCCTCTTTCGTATCTCGTAATAATTAGGTACGGAGTCTATTCTTTCCATTGCTCTTTGGGAGACTCATTCGGAAGCTCAATGCCTCCGAATAAGACGCGTTGTTGAATTAGGTTATAAAGATTTCAGGTGCTTGACGCCTACTGCTGGGCATAGGCCTCCCTCAACGAACGCAACAACAATCGGTCCTGCGCTTTCCGCATCCAGTGGCATCCCGCGATCTTTACGATGTTGTCAGTCCACCATGTGGTAGGCGAAGCGTGGGTAGCGCTTCGTCTCCCAGTACGCGGTCGCCACTCGAAGACTTTTTGGGTCCTACGAGTGATGTGTCCTGCCCTTAAGCTTGGCGACTCTTTGGGCTATGTCGGTGACCCTAGTCCTCCTTCATTCACACAGTTCCCTAACGTTACCGCTAGGGGCGCTGGTGTGAAATGTATGGGGAATACGATAACGTATTTCGAGTAAATTAACGTAAGGAACTGGTACTAGACACTCTGATCTCGTTTCGTTTAGGATTCGATCGCGAAGTGACACTCCGAGCATTGCTCTTGAGCGACAGTGAGTTTCTGCAAAAGGTGTATCGTCAATGGTATGTCTCAGTTCCGTAGGTTATTTCTTGGTCATTTAGGTAATACCTGATACAAACTCGCACGACTAACGAAACCAATTTTGCGTAACCAACGCTGCGCCTGAATCAGTATGTAGGTAGTGTTACACTAGGTATAGGTACAGAAAATATGAATACGGGTTGTTCTATTCTTAAAAATCGGTAAGTATTCCATGCGTGGGCCAGATTTTTTTTAGAATTCAGTAATGACTAATACGATTTACTAGCATTCCTGTTAACCCTTCTGCATAAGATAAAATATGTATGAGTCTGTTCAAGTTGACTACAACTTGAAGAGACGTACCTACATAGAGTAATTAGGAGTATATTGCCCGGTGATCGAAATCTCATCATCGGATCGCCAGAGTGAAGATTGTACGAGTATATAGGTATATTATGTAGGTATATGGCTTTCTCGCTGGCTTTGCAAGGTACTCATCGAAGAAAAGACACAATAACGAAGAAGTCTCATTTCGCCTTGACCTTCGGCAAACTCACGCGCCTGGCGTATTCCATGTTTATCGTTTCTCTAAACAAGAGGCTCTTGAGATGTATGACGCATTCTCGGCTGGGTAGGAGTTTAGTACAGTAAAGTTAAGCGTTTATTAATGCTGTCTATCGAGTGGGCGGTCATAAAATATCCATCATTTAACCGATGAATGCCGTAGTTAACAACACCAGCTAAGTTTACTACGTCATAGTTTCGGCTGTTTACTAACTTCGAAATAGACTCCTCTCCTTCTCTCTTTGTGCATTCCCTATTAATCTATTTTAACTTGGTTAGGTACCTATTTACCTCTGGTAAATATGAATAAAGGTTTAATTACTGAGATGACCCTTCCGTGAAATGCGAATTATTAACGCATCAGCTCCTCTTGTTAATTACTTTGAAGGATTATAATACCGACATGTTAATTCTTAGTTATTAGGAAATATCTTTACATAGTATACTATTAAACAAAGACGCTCCCGCTATCTGTAGTTCGCTTAGTTCTTTTCAACAAAATAACAGATTTTAATGCAGTTTTCAGCAAAAAAATATAAGTGATTCAAGAGGAAGGTTTGCCGTGTAAACCGAAGGGAAGTAGGGGCAGCTAATTATAGGGAAACAGAAATTAAAGGATGTTCAGCTTAAAAGCAAATAATATGTTTTTGGAAATCGGTAGCATGATCTTGTAGGTAAGGATAAAAACTGGCCCCTTAATATAGGTAACATGGGTATGTTACCTACATTAAGGGCTGGGTGCCATAAAGGCTGGGTAGCCTTTGGCTAGGGGGATAGTCAGTTCTTTTTGGGTCAGATCGTCCGCGGCTGATTTGTCATACACAATTAGACTACTCTAAGACAACCTTCTGGCCAATCACCCAGGAAACTTCCTGTGCAACTGCACCACCAGGCCGCGCATCAATCCTGATGTTGTTCGTCACTCGTCATGCCGATTAGCTACCGGCGCGGGTCCTGGCGACTACGCACTCAAGAGTGTTTGGGAATTTGGGGGGGGGGGGGATGATTGATGTTGTATTAAGTACCAGGATATAGCCCCCAGCCAAACCTACTCATAGAACCTAGATATGTAGGGGAACATAGAAACACGTCCAACTGTCACCGGTAATATCAAAGTTTTTGGGAAGTGGGATGGGAATTTTTTTAATGGGAAGAGATGGAGTTTTATTACTTGCTCCGCTTAATTGGTCCGAAAAAGAAGTCAAAATTGACCTGGGATGCTTACTTTCCGAGACATCGGGTACTGGGAATCTTGGGTATTTTGTGGGATGGATCTTTTTTTGCAGGCGAATAGAATAAGTCTCGGAAGGGGTGCAGGGGAAAAAAATTTGCTCAGAATTAAGCTGGGAAGCTCCGTTACCGAGATCTAGGGGGGCTTCAAGTTTTGTGGAAAGTGGGATGAGAATTGGGAAGAAAAATCTTGTTCCCACAAAATTTTTCTTCCCAATTCAGATTGGGTTCAAATACTTACTTAGGGTAATATGGGGCCGGAAAAATGAGGGCGAAAGTGACCTGGGATTTTCGAGATATGGGGTACTGGTAATCTTTTGGGTATTTTTGCGGGATGAGAATTCCCGGGATTTTTTTTTGCAGGCGAATGGAACTTGTGATGAGAGGTGCAGGGGGAACAAAAATTTACCCAGAATTTAGGTGGCAAGACACACAAAACGCGACCAAATGTAAAATATTGTAAATATATAATATGTATGTATTTACAAAAAAAAATAAAGTATCGCGCTCAATGTCACGCGCGGCGAGTGTACGCAAACATTTCGCTTGGCACCGATTTGAAACATGAATAGTAGCACATACACATAATAGTATTTTATTAATATTGGGTTTGCATAAAAGTGATACATAAGTAAATTAAATCTTTATTTATTTATGTTACTGCTGCTACGCCACGATATCGTTATCGTGCAATGTGAAAACGCCCATTCACTCACCGATGCGGGATGAAACTCGACCCCTCGACCCCAACGACGCGGGATAAAACCCGACCAAACCCCAGCGCAGAGGCCACACGGGTGGCCAAGGTCCGTCAGGCGCCACTGGAAATACATTTGGCCCGCGGCAATGGACTTAGGAGCGGCCGTGGTCTCGCGGAATTTGAAATAAGACAAAGTCCAACTGTTTACATAAAGACTGAAAGCCTAGCCTACCTGAGTACCTACAGTACCTTATGCTATTTGAAAACATTTGTAAAAGAAAGTGTTCGTAGCCTGGGTGAGTTATAGGTACACAAACGATAAAGTACTGTAGGTACTCAGACTGCGGCTAGCTTATGAATGGGTGACTAAAAATGGTACCTATTGAATCTGAACATCGTTCCTCAGTTGCTAGGTCGAGGAAACACACCGGGGCGACCTTAACTAGACCTGACTTAAGAAGAAAAAGAAATAGAGAACCACAGAGTTTACAAAAATGAATGCTAATTGAATGGAGTGTTAAAAACAAAGTATCACCTTGAGGAACGTTTTAGGCGCCTCACGAATGTATCTTCCGCCCACTGAAATAGATTTTACAATCGACCTAATGACACCAATAATGTTCCCCTCTGATCGTAGGAAATACTGTTATTTTATTGGACTACCTATTTAAAACCTACGACTACGGTGTCCGTTATGCTAGCGTACACAAGAGCTATATCGAGTTGGTTACTATGCCATTAAACTCTGCGTAAATACTGCCTAATTAGTGTAAAAATAAAAAAAACTCTTCTTCTTTAGTCTAGGAAATAAACACCAATTTCACTGTGTACGCTGGCATCACGATCAAGCTAGCGTACACATGGCCGTACTCGAAAACTGCTAATTGTAAAGCAACAGAGCTTACACACAAAAATAGTGCTCTAAACTTCTCCCACTATGCAAAATTTCATAAGGATTGCTCTTGTAGAAACAGAGATATTGAACAAGACTTTTCAATTTTACTTTCGGAGCTGGCGTTATGGCAGCGTACACATAATAGTTCTTATAGAAAGGGAACTTTTCTTTTAATAAATGCTATAATGTACTCGTATAAATAGTGCGTGAAATTCTGCCTCTATTAGTGTAAATACTTTATGCGAATTCGCAGTGGAATTAAAAAATCCATGTTAATTTCTGTTCATAGTACAGATACAGATATGCTCAAAAGTGATTTGTCAAGTTTTTTAAAATACAGAACTAAAACTGAAACGTGATGAAATACTGAACTAGGAGGATATTCACTTCATTAATTTGTAGATATAGTTCTGAGTGAAAATGAAATAATTGGAAAAATTCAAATAAATAGCTTTACCGAATAAAATACTCTTGTTTGATCAACACTAGCTAAAATCAGCTAATACGGTCATCTACGTCAAGTATGTAGTACAAATAATAGTATAAATAATAGCGCGCCGGTGAAAAACCTGTTTCTCTCCTGGTAGGAACATTTTGTCTCTGTTTGACATCAAAGGATGCCGCACGATTCGCTCAGTCGCCCGGTCGGTCGCCGTTTGAAGTTTCCAGGTATTTTCTTTAAAATTATTTAGTCAGGTCACAGGTCAGTTCAGCTGCATTCAGCGCTTTGTGCAGTGCAGTAGGTAAATTGTTGTTTATAATTTGTGAGTTGTGTCAAGTTGTGTGTCATAGTGACTGTGTTGTGTAGTAATGGCTCTGAGTAACGGAGAGTATTATGAGATGATGCTTTGTGTAGGAGCATCAGAAGGCAATTTGAGCCCTGCCCGGGAGTTGTACCGTGAGCATTTCATTGTAAAAATAAAATAAAATAAAATAAAATAACGTTTATTATCTTTGAAATTTTCAGAAAATTATTTAGATTCGTCAGAAGTTGGTGTGACTCTACCGAGGGTTCCAAAATGCAACGAGACTGAGAAGAGCCCTCAAGAAACAGCTCGGCTTTTTTCAAAATATTTCATCTTAAATCTAATACAGAGTTATTTAGAAAGGAGCAATTCGTTACGTTGTTACAACCAGGCCGCCTTGTCATCTAAGAAATCATTAATACTATAATAAGCTTTATGGCACAATTTACTTTTTATTAGTTTTTTAAATTTATTGACAGATAAATTTGCTATTTCGGTTGGCAATGTATTGTACATTCGAATAAAGTTCCCCGCAAAAGAATTACTCACTTTATGAAGCCTAAATTTAGGAACAGCCAGTTTATCCTTATTTCTTAAGTTTAGATTATGATTATCACTATTTTTCACAAATTTACTTTTGTTCTTGTGGGTATACAATAAAATTTCATAAATATACTGTGAATACACTGTAAGGATGTTAATATGCTTAAACTTATCTCTTAATGACTCCCGAGACCCCATTCCATAGATAGTCCGGATAGCCCTCTTCTGCAACACAAAGATGCATTCAATATCGGCAGCGTTACCCCACAGTAGTATGCCATATGTCATGATACTGTGGAAGTAGCTGAAGTAGACAAGACGCGCCGTTTTAATGTCTGTAAGTTGTCGGATCTTTTTGACAGCATAGGCTGCTGAACTAAGCCTGGCCGAAATTTTCCCGATATGAGGCCCCCATTGCAATTTGGAGTCTAACGTTATGCCCAGAAAGACAGTGTCATCGACCAATTCTATTATATCATCCCTAACCTTAACACTGGTTTTAACAAGTCTTACATTAGGTAAGGTGAATCTTACACATTTAGTTTTATTTTCATTTAATAATAAATTATTAGCACAAAACCAGTGGACTATCCTAGAGAGGGCAATGTTTACATCGTCAAGTTCGCGCTGTCCACGTTTAACTTTAAATATTAAAGAAGTGTCATCAGCAAACAAAACTACCTCGTGGTCGTCTCTTATGAGGTGAGGGAGATCATTAATATATACTAGAAAAAGAAAAGGTCCCAAAATTGAACCCTGCGGTACCCCCATTGCTACAGGAGAACCAGGTGACTGTTTACCATTGATCACTACTTTCTGGACCCTATCACTTAAGTAAGAATTGACGAAATTCAAGGCCGTCCCCCGGATTCCGTAATGATCAAGTTTCTTAATTAAAGTCTGGTGCTGAACGCAATCGAAGGCCTTAGATAAGTCACAGAATACACCATAAGCATCATATGACTCATCCCAGGCCCTGTATATACACTCTAATAATTTAATACCGGCATCAGTGGTGGACCGACCACGAGTGAAACCGAATTGTTTTGTATGTAATAGTTTATTAACGTTAAAGTGATTTTGCATTTGATTAAGCATAATTTTTTCAAAAATTTTACTAAATGTAGGTAGTACAGAAATGGGACGGAAATTGGACGGATCTGAAGTACTACCCGATTTAAACAGGGGAATTAATTTACTAGATTTCATTAAATCAGGGAACACCACTATCAACACAATTATTAAATATTATTACTAGTTCAGGAGCAACCATTTCAATAAAACGGACGGAGTACGGACGAGGATCTGCGAACATAACTATGTGTTGGTCAAAATATTATTTACTTTAACAAAAATAATCCTTTAAGGACGCCGACAAAGGACGCCCACACCGCCGCGACGCCCGCGTCGCCGCCAAGGGCATCGTACGTACCACGCGCTCATTGTCTATTAGCAGGTACGTCAAGCACTAGTGTTGGGACACGTTTGTTTTGATTTGAACTAATATTTAACTTTTTAAATTTTTTGATGATTTTTTTTGTCTTGATTATCGAAATGCGTTCTGGACGACAATCTGATGGGGGTGTCTTCAGGTTGATATAACCCTTATGTAATATCCTGTATAATGTAATACAACATAACAGAGCTGCCATAAGACGTGCAAGCGCGAGGGAGAAAGTATTATAGTCTATTTCACATTAGTATTTGAAAATGTTCCATTCCACGCAAACAAACTTTTTACAGTCAAGCACATAAATAGGTAATCATTTTAATTTTATTTAAGTCAAAACACATCATGCTAACTTATAATAGAAAATAACGCTATATAGTGATAAACAGAGGTTTATAATTTCACTAATAATTCATTTTGTTCGCGACTGTACAGTCAATACATTTGTTCCTAGAACTTAACATAGATTTTTTGATTATTCCACTGCGAATTCGCATAAAGCATTTACACTAATAGAGTCAGAATTTCACGCACTATTTATACATATAGCATTTATTAAAAGAAAAGTTCCCTTTCTGTAAGAACTATTATGTGTACGCTGCCATAACGCCAGCTCCTTCCTTTATTTCCTAGACTAAAGAGGAAGAGTTTTTTTTTTATTTTTACACTAATTAGGCAGTATTTACGCAGAGTTTAATGGCATGGTAACCAACTCGATATAGCTCTTGTTACGCTAGCATAACGGACAGACGGATACCGACTACGGATTCGTTTATGTCACGAATGTACAAGTTATGAAAATCCCATGGAAAGATTTCATTACAGGGCCCTGTTTTACTGTCTAACTTACCTTAATGTTACTAACAGAGATAGAGTTTATGTAGATGATGATCACGTCTGGTCTCCATCCGGAAGTAGTTTAGGGTTACGGGGGGACAGCCGGTCATTTATAAGAAAGTCGTGCAATACAAGTTCTAAAGAATGTATGTAGCTAAAGAATGTATGTATGTAGCTCTTTACTTCAATGGCAATGGCCACTCCCGATAATTTACCTGTATTCACTACTTGTCGGTCCCTCCTGGCTCCGAAGACTTTTTTTCGGAAATCACTATATCTGCCATAATTCCTATAGTATAGTCACATATCTATTATAGGCCAAATCAACAACGTGCTTTTTCTATTTTCTGCCTACCGTATAATTTTATTATACGCGTTACTTCGTAGTTTGCTAGCGCACTCGGAAATAATGGCCTGAGATAACCGCTTCTCATGAAATTTCTAATGTACAGCCAAAGACCTTATAATACAATGGACATAGGATCTAGAACAAATCGCAAGAAAATAATGTCCCGAGTCGACCTATACATTATACATAGGCATACATAGATATAAACAAATTTCATATTAAAATTTAAACCTTGATTCAACGGAATAGTGTTCACTTTTGTTTGCACAAATTTATCGCATTACGTAGCTTCTGTCCGCCTGACTAATTCACCTTATGCAGCTTATACTTGAACTACGTGAACATAGAAACAATGGAGTAGGTTTATTTTGTTAGTCTTTTAAGGATTCCATGATATGTACCTACGTACGCGTAATAATTAATGTAGGACTACAATAAATTCCATAATCTTATAAATTATAATTACTTGTTTATGTTAGACGAAATAAGCTGAAAAACTAATTAACGACTGACAAAGATAATTTTTTTCGAGTCAGTTTCATAATAAGTAACTGTAGTGTATGAATAACAAAAAGGGAATTAATGAATTTAACTAATTATAATATTATAAATGCCAAACTTCTTGCGGGTGTCAAAGTTCTTCCGCTTTCATTACTATTTTCATAACGCTATGTCGCTACGTCTACTACAAGATAGCCGTGTTTCAAGTGACTGAATTAGTTGCTAAAACTGCGCATCATTAATTTATTTTTATCTTATGGTTAATTTTTGGGATACGAAATTATTGGCTACTAGCTGATCACCGTGACTCCGCCCGCGAGATATAGTTATCTCGGCCCCGATTCCCGTGGGAATACATTACCGAGAATCCAAATAAAAAGAAAATAACAGTACATACACGAAATAAAATGACATGTGTAATTATATTTATGACAAAACAATGATACCCTGTGAAAAATAAAAACATTTTTGAGCTTATATCTCCTCCATCCCAATCAAAAGAAAAACTTGTATTCAATCAAGGGATTCTTGTACAAGTTTCATAAAGATCGGACCTCTTTTTGTTATGTCCATAAATAAAATGAGCCGAACAAACAAGATTGTTATTTTTTGGATCAAAATATTCTTCTCGCCGTGCTAGGGCAATAATATTTTTCCATTGTGCACAGTGTACTGGATCCCGAGGTTGGTTCATATAACGAAAAAAAAATCATAAAGAGCCAAGGCGTCTCCACTATAATCTTTGTTCCAAATAGTTTTATCGCTATCGGTAATCCGAATAAATCTGAATGGTCATTTTGTTAGTACATTATTCAGTGAAAATGAAATGGTCTCTTTCTTTTTACTGAGCTCGGGATGAGTTCGAAAGAGACAGATAGATACTTCGGTATTGGACTGGATTGCAATATTTACTTTTGTCTTTTAATTTATTATCGACGAAATACTGTATTTTAAGTGAAATAATAAATTGCAAATAATAAAACAAAAGCTTATTTACTGAAAATATGATACACCGTCTTCAATTTGCTTTTTTTTCGTAGTTTTTACACGTTTTTACAATACAGTACGGCATTGTGCAACGTGTTGTCGTTCAGTTGTCAAAATCAAGACTGGCGCGCGATTGTATTCTCTTTTAACGTTTTGTTTCTCTTTTAGTTCGGACACTTTTGAGCGATGATCCGAAATCCATTGTATATAAAATCATTGTGTACAGCAGATAGGAACCATCCAGAGTTATTGCGAACTAGTGGACGCTCGCGGCTTCGCCCTCGTGAAATAGTTTTCTAGTCCCCAATTCCCACGGGACGAGAACACATTCCAGGTATACAAATTAGTCAACTAATTACTTCTTATAACATCAGATATCTGCAAATAAAGGTACCGCTGAAACCGGACTGCTATTGGTATCAAAGCTTAGCCGGAACAAATAGACAGACAGACATAAAAAAATGGTTTAAAAATATAACAGGTTATTTGGAATTACAATCAGACACTTAAATTTTATTTATTTGTATGATATGATATTGTTACGAGCCGGGGTTCTACGGAATGGAAAATGCCGATCAAACTACCACAAAACACTTTATTTATTACAACACCAATTTACACTTCACTATAAGCTTCACTGAACACTTTTAATCGCACTTGAACTCGCAGGTATAACTCGTATTATCGCTCTGGAAATACTGATCCCCCGCCACCGAAGTGCTCCGCCTTTATAGTACGGTCATTACTCTAGATTACTCTAGAATCTTCACGGAAGAATTATCGCGAACATTCCACACCTTCGAGATGCTTCTAGATAACACGTTACATAGAAGTACCTTGACAGAACATTCCCGAAAGACGTTACGTAGTAGTACTGCGATTTACTACTAGATGGCGCCGAGTTTGGTAGTCTTATTACTCGCTACGAGATGGCGTTACACTGCCCCCTCCTAAGACATGCTCGTCCCGAGCATTGTCAGGCCCATAATATCGCGCCAATCGATCCACATGAACTATCTTTGGCGCACTTCTTGGACTCTTCCGTATTCGGTAAGTGACATCGTTAATCTTGGTCACAACTCGGTATGGTCCATCCCATTTAGCTTGCAGCTTAGGAGACTTCCCTTTACTGCGGACTGGGTTATGTAACCACACTAACGAACCTTCATCGAAGCTCTTATTGTTTGTCTTTCGGTCGTAACGGGTCTTCATCTTTTCAGACATTTGTTGACCTGATTGTCTGACATGCTCATAAATGTCATTCATCCTGCTGCGCAAGTCATTCGCATAATCAGTGATATTGCGTGGAGCGTCAGGTGGTATACCGGTTAGTAAGTCGGCAGGCAACCGTAATTCTCTTCCAAAGTTCGCATAAGCTGGTGTCACTGACGTGCTTTCGTGAACCGCACTTCGGTAAGACAAAAGAAACGGTTGGATGTGCTTGTCCCAATCTTTTTGCCTGCTTTCCACAACTTTTGCCAGATATCTCTCCAATGTCTGATTAAATCGCTCCACCATTCCATCTGACTGCGGGTGGTAAGAGGTCGTTCTGGTTTTGTGAGTACCCATGACCCGACACATTTCCTGGAACACCTGAGATTCAAAATTTCTTCCTTGATCGCTATGGATTTCTAGAGGCACCCCGAAACGACAGAAGACTTCGTGAACTAATTTATCTGCGACCGTAGTAGCTTCTTGATTAGGTATAGCGAAGACTTCTGGCCACTTCGTGAAATAATCCATCACAACCATGAAGTACTTGTTTCCGCTTTCACTTTCAGGAAATGGTCCCGCAACATCTAGGGCTATCCTTTCCCATGGTGCCCCAACGTTATACAGTTTCAGTGCACCTCTGCTCCGTGTATGAGGTCCTTTCACTGCAGCACAACTCGTACATTTGTGACACCAGTCCTCAACGTCATCGCGGCAGTGGATCCAGTAAAACCGCTCACGTATCTTCAACAGAGTCCTTTTTACTCCCATATGGCCTCCTGAACATCCATTATGGTAGAGCTGTAGCACATCTGGAACCTTAACTTTAGGGACGACCATTTGCAAATGACAGCTGTCTCCTCGAGCATTTTCCCATTTGCGGCACAAGACTCCATCCTGAATAACTAAACTGTCCCATTGTGCCCAATAACTTTTTGTGATTGAACTCATTGAAGCGACGTCACTCCACATGGGTTTAGGAGTACTTGCTTTAATCCACTCAAATATTGGCTTGATGTCTGCGTCGTCCTGTTGAGCATGTTGTAGAATTTCTTTCCATTCGTCGCTCAGATCCGTTTTAAGCATCTTCACAGGTATGGCTACCTTTATCTCCTGTTTGGCACAGTGCTTACGGTCTTCAGGGCAAGGTCTTCTTGACAATGCGTCTGCGTTGCCATGGAATCTGCCATCCTGGGTTTGTGAGATCGAAACCTTTGGGGCTCTTCTAACATCAGCCGGCACCCGCCACGCAGTCCTGGCTATTGTTCGTTTTCCCTGCCGTTGCTGGGCGGTGACGTTAGTCACCCTATCCCCTTGGGAACGACTTCCTGCTCTTTCTGCAGTCCGCTTTGGGCAACTGGATCGAAGGTGGCCCCTCTCACCACATGTGTAGCACCTAGGGCTATACCTCGTGAAACGGTCGCGAGCCGGTGATGCTACAACTTCCCTGACGCGGTGAGATCGATGATCTTTCCGTACGGCTTCGACCTCCAAAGCATGAGCCAAGGCGTCTTTGAGAGTCTCATGGTGCCCGAGCCTCACAGCAGCCCTGACTTCCAGGTCGTGGATGCCGTCGATGAATGCTTGCACCAGATTCCCATTGATGAGCGCAGGTACCGACTGGTATGCTTTCCGTACCAGCTTCTCTACTTCCAGGGCCCACTGTTGCAAGTTTTCGCCAGTGCGCTGGACACGATCCTTCAGCTGCGCACGATACACGTGTTCCAGGTGAGCGTCACCGTATCTGGCTTCCAAGGCTTCTAGTAGCTGCTCGTAGGATACATCGTCTCCGAGAGCTTCTAGGATGGTTAACGCCTTGTCTCGCAGACCCAATGTAAGCGCAGTCATGGCCTGGGCTTTGCTCCACCCGTTTGCCTTCTTAACGGCCTCAAACTGCTTTTTATAGGCCGACCATGAAGATGTCCCATCGAATGGCGGTACTTTAAATCCACGCGCTGAAGGTACGGCAGGTAAGGAAGTCGCAATCCCATCTCCAGCTTTCAGATTTCCCAGCTCTTTCCTCACATCTGTAATCTGGTTTTTTACATCTTCAATCCGAGTTTCGGCTTCCGTGATGCGGTTCTCAACATGATGAACCTGATCCTTCATCACATTCATCTCCTTGCCAAAAGTCGCTCGAAGATCTTTCATGAGGAGCGTCTGTTCCTCCTGGTGGCGTGCCTGCTCCTCCTTGTCGCGCAGCAGCTGTTCTTCCAACCGGCGGGCCTGCTCCTCCTGGCGGCGTGCCTGCTCCTCCTGGCGGCGTGCCTGCTCCTCCTGGCGGCGTGCCTGCTCATCCTTGTCACGCAGCAGCTGTTCTTCCAACCGGCGGGCCTGCTCCTCCTGGCGGCGTGCCTGCTCCTCCTGGCGGCGTGCCTGCTCCTCCTTGTCCCGCAGCAGCTGTTCTTCCAACCGGCGGGCTTGCTCCTCCTGGTGGCGGGCCTGCTCCTCCTGGCGACGGGCTTGCTCCTCCTGGCGACGGGCTTGCTCCTGTAGCATCGCCATCAGCGCAGCAAAGTCTGGAGGTGCTGGCGCTGGAGATACCGTGGGCGGGCAAGCTTCCACCGTTGGCTGCTGCTGACCACCCAACCTCTCCGGCGTATTACCTCCGAAGCGCCTGCTGTCCAACTCCTGCTGGCGCTGACCCCTGGTACGGACGCCCTCTGTGTCTTCTTTCGGTAACACCGGCATTGTCCAAATTCCCAATTCTGACACCAATTGTTACGAGCCGGGGTTCTACGGAATGGAAAATGCCGATCAAACTACCACAAAACACTTTATTTATTACAACACCAATTTACACTTCACTATAAGCTTCACTGAACACTTTTAATCGCACTTGAACTCGCAGGTATAACTCGTATTATCGCTCTGGAAATACTGATCCCCCGCCACCGAAGTGCTCCGCCTTTATAGTACGGTCATTACTCTAGATTACTCTAGAATCTTCACGGAAGAATTATCGCGAACATTCCACACCTTCGAGATGCTTCTAGATAACACGTTACATAGAAGTACCTTGACAGAACATTCCCGAAAGACGTTACGTAGTAGTACTGCGATTTGCTACTAGATGGCGCCGAGTTTGGTAGTCTTATTACTCGCTACGAGATGGCGTTACAATATCTTAGATTTAAAATGGTCGTAACTGAGTTTGTGGCCGCTGTTTATATTTTTGTAACAAAAATCGCACTTCTTTAACAGGCTTCGCCCGCTTGACAAATTATGTACACAAAAACCTTCCTCAAAAACCACTCTTATCTATTGGTGAAAACCGCATCGAAATCCGTTGCATAGTTTTAAAGATCTAAGCAAACATACAGACTGAAGCGACTTTGTTTTATAATATGTAGTGACAATGATGATAGACGTTGCAGTTTTGGGATTATTTTTGAAGTGGTAACATTATTAATTATTTTTATTCATTAAAACGTAAGATGTTATGCAACTACACTAGATACACACGGTTGAATACACTGTTAGTTAGTCATTGTCTGCCTACATAAAAGTGAAGGGATTCAACTCAGTCACTTTGCAACTGCAAACGTAGGTGATATTCTGTTATTTTAGTTGATTATAATATGTATAAAGTGTATTATGCATTTAATAGTTTAATGTTGACTTTGTGTTATCAGTTTATATGCTGAGGAGATAATTTTATCATTAGGTGCGTATTCACAACTGTTGCTTGCCAGGCGTTGACCTTTGATATAATTTAAATTGCGATAAAAATTGTTAGTATTTGTTAAGACTGAGTTGGCAACATTATAACCAAAGTGGATTTTCTTACGTAATAAAATTTATTATTAAACTTTTATTATAATGTACACTTATTTGTGCATGGAAACAGGCTAAAATACTATTGATTGAATACCCTAAGGTACCGTTAGAATTGTCTTGATGAGCCCTGAAATTATACCCAGATTCAACATGGACGTATGTAATAAATAAGTACTAAACTACCTACTAATAGTACTTACCGCTGTTCAGACGTCGATTTGAATTATCTAGGAATTAATAATTTTTTTTTTGAAAAGTTACCGATCACGACCGCTACATTTTATTAATAATGGTAGTGATCTGGGTACTTAGAAATATAAATATTTTTATCCTAACCTCACGCGTTTATTAGCTATCACCTTGTGATTCAACGCTTAGAGTGCAATTGAGGAATTTATTACCTTTACCGCAATTTACAGAAAAATATTTTACAAAAAAACTATTTAGTTTTAACTGGCAACGATTGTGATTATTGTTACTCAAAGGTACAAATTATATTATAAAAGGTTTTTTGTACGTAATTATGCATCGTAATTAAATGTATTTTGGTGTTACATTATGTCGATCCGAAAATTTGACGTTTTATTTAGAAAATCGATCCGCAAAACCTATGTTCGGGTTTGTTCGCAGTGAATTTTTTTTTAAATTACTTCATGTATTAAATAATCAGCTATTAAATAAAAGTATCACCTGCGCTGCTTCAATGTGCATTTTTTTAGTAACAAATTTTCTTAGCTACCGTGTCGCTGACGAAAAGAGACTTGTAGGAAATTTGACGACAGGGAAAAACAATCAAGGAGAAGAGTTTGGCAGTTTATACATTAGTATTTAACAGAGCAGAGGTTTTGAAAAAAATAATATAAATACCTTCTGCGTGCGACAACGTCGCGTCGTGAGGCGGCCGCGGAATTTAAAATAATAATAAAAAACTAATAGTATTTATTATCTCTTATTCAATAATAACTTACTACAGAGTACAAGAGTTAGGCAGGTATTATGTACATACGTACCGATTTTGAAATCCAACGTTGAACAAATTTTCTCGGTATTACTGAAAAATTACATCTTTTATTCATATTCATAACATAAATTATGAATGGGCCAAACAGCGTAGGCGGGGTAGATTGTTCTACTAAGTATTGTATCAGGTGTAGCGCGCGACCTTCGATAATTTCTGTTCTGTTGTGAAACTTTCAGCCAGTCGGTGGCGTCAAGAGCTATGATTCAGAGTACTCGTGGTTCATTCGTTTGAATTAGTGCAGTGTTTGTTATGCTCAGAACTTGGCACCACATTCGTAATTAAGTTTGTAGACTAAATTTAACGCGTCCAACGAATTCGATGAATTAAATCATCTATAAGAAGCTGTAACATATATGTGAATCAATAAAATTAGAGTGCTGATAAGATTTCTTACCATTTTCTGTCTATAATATTGTGTGAGTGTTGGTTAATACAGTGCCTGGTATTTGATTGACTACAACTTACAGTCATCTCAATACTGACGTAAGTGTCTTATCTATCAATCACTGAATAGTGTACGTAAGAAAATCGTCGTTTTCATTTGCCTGTTTGTCCGCTATATTAATGGATTTTGATACGATTTTCTCTATAATTAATAGCATCACTTGTTGCTTTAATAAGTAACAATATCTTTGACGAAAATAACAGTTCCCAATAAGCGGCAATAGGCTAACCAACTATTACTTTGGACTAACAAATTAACTGGCGTAATTTGAACGTTTATCATGCCTCTGCCTACCCCCACCGGGAAGCAGGCGTGCTTTTATGTATGTATGTTATGCTATGTGTATATATTATAGTACATACAGAGTGCAAAGTCAGAGTGTCTCTACTTATTTATATAAATTAAATTTTAATGAGGGCGTTGAGAATTTTGGCTTCTTTTGCCAAGTAACAAATTTGACACTCATTATCAACGGTACCTGCCTTTATGTAGAAATGAAAGATGATATCTCGTTAAAAAAACCATTTTATTATTTCCTCCTCAATATTATTATTTACTTTACATAAGTTTGATATTAATTAATGAGATCAATCTCGTATTCTCGCTTTTTAATCGTAATTACCACAAATAACATGAAGTAGGTATTATCTTGTATTTGCGATCTGGATTTATAATGAGGAAATGAAAAATCTACTTAGATAGTTATTAATATAACAACAGAATACCTTTTTTTTTAGTCTAGTTTGGCACTGAACCGACTTTAACCTTCTTTGAATGTTCATTCTACTTAAAATTTCTACTCTTTTGCTACGGCCCATTATCACTCCATTATTCACTGTCACATTTTGCATCAGTAGAGTATGTTGCCTCAGTTGCATTATACTTTCTTGACATAAAACTTTATTGTAATGTATACTTACCCAGTAGAGGTTGTTGTGCAAGCATGTGCTGCGGTTACACATTTACACATTAATGTCAACTGCAGCTGTACCTTTTATGAGTTTACAAAGCAAATCGTCAAAGTAAATCCTGTTTTTCATTATAAACATTACAAAAATAGTAACATGAGTTATAAACATTTCAACTTAAATGAATCAAAATTGTAAATTCTTAAGATGTCTGGAGCAAGATTTAAAACTCATGGATCAGTGATAAAAAAATGCTAACAAACCCTTTAGTTCTGTAATAGTACCTAACCTATCATTTGCTTATCATTCACGATATTTGTCTCTAACAATTTCGGCAATAATATCTTTAGGTATCATTGTAGCACTGGCAGTTTTCGAGAGTGCAGCTTTTGAACTCCTGCCTGGTTTTCTACTGAAGTATACATATACATTGTACACCAGCTGCCTTGTGTCTGCCGGTAGCTCCACTCGGTTTTCTTCAACGCAATCACCCATTTTTCCGTTGCTGTATAATCTTCTCCAACTGAACATCGTCCATGCAGTCATGGCCTTTTCTCCGTATTGCGCCGTTTTGACGTTAAATTCCGAATTTTGTTCACAAATTCTAAACTGAATTTTTCATTCGTAAAACGATTTAATCACACTAAAAATGATATAAAAGTGTGTGGTTCTAATATTTTTTGTATTGACAAATATTAACAAATCACTTTGTGCTTGTGAGCGAATTATCGCTTCAATCAAATATATCCGTTCTATAGGAAAGGTATTCGCATACTGATGTTTCAAAGCCCCCGAAGAACCACATTTGTAAACCAGTCACATCAATATCACATCCGTTGTGTTTTAAACGTTCAGAATAATTATGCTTTAGGAATTTAACGACACTTCCAGTAGACCTAGATGAAGCACGTAGGTTGTACGATTTGTACGTGGGTACTAATAGTACACGGGCCGTAGAACATTGAAAAATATTGATTAACAGCAAGCTCATTTTTCGTAAGTAGCTTTATTTTACCGAGTCTCCCACATATATCTCAAAAAGAAATCTCAAATCGGGTAGCTAACAGAGTTATCCTGTTAAAATATTCGGAACAAAATTGTAAGGTTGCATTAATTTGTATAGAGCTGCAAAGTGGTGCAGGTATTAAGTACATCATTATAAATCAAATATCAAAAGTTCACATCGATCCGACTTGTGCTAAAAAAGTTATTCAAGGTTGAAAAGTTAAAAAGTTGAAAATTTTCTGTTTTTTGGATTTTTCTCGTAAACAGTGAATTATATCAAAAATTGGTTTTGTACAAAATTGTAGATAATAAAATAACCTACAAATAAGTCTTCACAACTTTTTTCCTAGAAATTACCATTTCTGAGAGATTGCGGTTATTAACGTCCAACAAGCTATAGTCTACACGCAATGCTGGTCCGCTCCTATTAAGTCTGTCGTGATGTTATATAGCATATGTTACTCGCTAAAAATGTAGCTTTAAATTACTGAAAGAAATTTTAAAATCGGTGCAGTAGTTTCTGAGGTGTCACGTTGTCCCGTACACACTTTGTTTCCCCTTTTTCACCCTTTTAAAAGTAGAATTTTGGAAAATCCTTTCTTATCGGAAGTATGCTCCATATAATAAACACTCCCTCCAAATTTAAGGTTTCTACGATCAGTGGACATAGAATGTTATAATGTATGGTTAACTGTAATTGATTGACGATTCAACGTTTACCCTAAACGGCTGATCGTAGAAACTTAAAACTTAGGAAACGTGTTTTTTATATGGCGTGTACTTCCGATAAGAAAGGATTTTCCAAAATTCTACTCCTAAAGGGGGGACATAGTTTGTACGGGACAACGATGATGGGAGAAACTACTGCACCGATTTTAAAATTTCTTTCGGTAATTTAAAGCTACATTTTTAGCGAGTAACATCACGACAGAGTTAATAGGAGCGGACCAGCATTGCGTGTAGACTATAGCTTGTTGGACGTTAATAACCGCAATCTCTCAGAAATGGTAATTCCTAGGAAAAAAGTTGTCAAGACTTATTTATAGGTTATTTTATTATCTACAATTTTGTACAAAACCAATTTTTGATATAATTCACTGTTTACGAGAAAAATCCAAAAAACCGAAAATTTTCAAATTTTTAACTTTTCAACCTTGAATAACTTTTTTAGCACAAGTCGGATCGATGGGAACTTTTGATATTTGATTTATAATGATGTACTAATTACCTGCACCACTTTGCAGCTCTATACGAATTAATGCAACCTTACAATTTTGTTCCAAATATTTTAACTGGATAACTCTGTTAGCTACCTGATTTGAGATTTATTTTTGAGATATATGTGGGAGACTCGGTAAAATAAAGCTACTTACGAAAAATGAACTTGCTGTTAATCAATATTTTTCAATGTTCTACGGCCCGTGTACTATAAGTTAATATGCAGCACACCATTATGTGCTTACTTCTATTTACAACCTTGGCTATAGATGGCATGATATCCGTTACCTATTAAGCAGTTTGTGGTCATAGCAAATATGTATTGGACATCGCCATTTTTAAATGGTTAGTCAGGTACCGTTAATTTATTTGAGTAAAGACTTTGATTCAATTGACACAATATTGTAAACGTAGTAAAATGTAGAATAACCACAATAATTCCGTATGCATAATGCATAAAACACCGAGAGACTATTGTGTGTACTTACATTTCAATATAATAAACTAGCGGTATGTAATTAAAATAGAAATAAAAATTGCATTGTCCACTCGTCATCTTTGGCAGTCCGATTAATATAATCTAGGAAAACCGTTCAGCACGTTTTATGTGTGCCACAAAACAAAGTGCAATATAAAAAATGGAGGGGGTGGATCTTAGCAATCCTAACATTGCCATCAGTATAACTGTTAATATAATTAACAATCGAAATCCTCAAATATTGACACTGATTTGAATTGTTAAGACTGGCATTGGACCGGTTAAGGGAGTCCTGTTGTTGAACCACATATTTGGAATTACAGTACACATCTGGTTCCTTTGTACGTATATCAAATATTGAAATCTTGAATCAATAATTTTAATGTTAGGACGCTGTCCACTGTTTCGAAACACCCAATTCAACTCTTCACACATTAAATCCTTAGTAAATTTGGTAAGTTTGATCGGACCAAATATTTCAATGTCATCCACCACCTTAGTTTTCTGCTCCTTAAGGTGCTTTGGTTCTCAGTCAGTGTTTAGCTTTTAGTTGCCAAATCAGTAAAATCATCTAGGTTTTAGTTTGATAGATACTAGATGGCGCTGTGTTTTCTTAACATAAAAACATACTAATAACCGTGTTGCCTTACAATTAATTATATGCGTCATGTGATGAAATCCTGTTCATACTTAATAACTAGTATCAGCAAGTCACACACGTTATAGTTCACCTTGAAGTTAAAACAACTTTTTTTAGTGATTCTACTAAATAAAATCATCAGCCGCTGTCGAAAAACAAACTAAATATATGTCGCAGGTTTATGGTCAAATCAAAAACCTAGGTTTTTGATCAAAAACCTGATTTTACCATAAACCTGCTACAGATACACGAGCTTCCATCTATTCAAACATTCGATGCATAAGTTTGTACAGAAATCGCTCACGAAACAGGTTCATCCTACTGGCTTAAGTGATATACGATGGAAATAACATTCTCTTTATGAGTCACACAAAACAACAGTATTCTTTTATTCTTCTTGAGATACTTGTATCCACTGAATAAAGGCGATTTGTTACCGAACGGCCTTCAACCAAATCACATAATAATGTTTCCTTTATAAGCTGTTTCGTTCTTTCGTTAGTCCAACCAGATTCTAGTAATGTCTGGTGTATTTTCAACTCTTATTATACTCGTATATGTATCTCAATAGATAATTGGCATTCAAAGTTTTGGGTATCTTCTTAGATATGGTAATTAGAACACTGACAATTATAGTCTACAAATATTAGGTTCATTCCTTGGCTGAGATTTTTAAATTTGTTTCGTATAATGCTTCAATTTTAAAACTTCGACTTTTTACTTACTCGTAAAATTCAACAACATATACAACTACATTATTCATGTCTTTTTACTACTAACTATTCCGTATTTCGAATAGTTAGGTAGTTTCTTGACAGGTTTGTTGTTGCTATATAGTTGACGGGCTATTGCAACCAAACAAGTTTTAAGTTGCATTGTCCTGAGACGTCGTAAAACTTGGAGTTGATGGCAGTTTTTTTATACAGTTAGGATTTTAGTAGACAAAGACTTCTTTCATTCTTTGCAGTACTCTTCAAGTGCAGCAATGCGGATTACGGATAAATGTACTCAAGCTACTTTTACATATCGCTTTATTCATTTTAGGCCTGGGCTAAGTCAACTGTGCTGTCAAGTTATTAAGAGAGGGACACTCTCTGGAACGCAGGAATCGGATGGTTTTTGGTAGGAATTTATAAATTCTACTTTCTACAAATTCTAATTTTTGTTTCAATGTTAAAGTAGGATTGTAAAAAAAATAATAATCATGTAAGAAACTTTAATAAGCCCTGTGCCTCTAAGTGTTTACTAGAATGAACTGCCTACCTGTAAATCGGTATGTAAGTGTATTGTTATTGTTTTCATGTGAATAAGATATTTATAAAAAAAAGTAGGAATTTATAAATTCTACTTAATAAGTGATAAGTGCGCATAAATTGATGGTTATTGATATGGGTTTCCAACATTTTATGCAGTGGATTACATTTTCAGTTTTCAGAGAAATAACTTTCGCTTGCCTTGGTTTCCACCACTTGGCTGGAGAAATAACAAATTTAAGAAAATACGAAAGCACTTTCAGTAGTAGCCTAGATAGATTGATATGAAAACACAATACCTAAAGAAAAACCCGAGTCTTTAAATTCTCAACTCTTGTATAACGCTATAAACAGCTTGTCATATTATTTGGCCAAGGTTATAGCGTTTTTGTACCTTGAACTGGATTATTACGTCGGTCGAATCACGAAAGGGTGTATCTGAAATTTCCTAAATGTTCAGTAGAGCTGTTTTTAATAAAAATGATCGTTTTTCACGATCATAACTTTATACCTAAAACTTCTACGGAAAACATTGGAACATCATTTGTTCATCGTGTACTTCTACTAGTTGTCGAGATATTTTTTTTTTTTTTAACTTACGTGCTTTCGTGATTGCTAAGATTTTCATTATTTTGAGATCCGACCTTTTTTTTTTTTTTTTTTAATTCCGCGGCCCAAGGCCGCGGCCTCTCTAACGTCCGTTGCCGGGCGTCTCTGGTTACTAGCAGAGGGTATGTCCAGTGGCGCCCGGCGGACTTTGACCACCTCTGTGGTCTCTTCGGGTGTTGGGTCGGAACGAGAATCCCGCGTCGTTGGGGAAGGGTTTTATCCCGCGTCAGTGAGTGATTCTGGTTGCGTGCTATGGGGCGAAGGCCCATAGCCAGGCCCTAGAAGGCCCGCCTTCTAGCCTGCTTCTGTAAGGACGGCGGATGGCGATCCCGCCGTCCTCAGGCCCCGATCATGGAGGTCGATAGTCTTGGGCGTAGTCGCGGTGTCTGGGGCGCCCTGGCCGCCGACTACGGAACTCGGCGGGGAGGGTACGCTCCCTCTCCCTCCCGGCCGCCTCCTTCGCGAGCATGACTTGCTCGCAGAAAGACACGGCCGCGTCCCACCTACTCCGGCTGGAGACCATGGCTTGAAGCATGGTCTCCAGCGAGAGGGTATCCACGCCCAGACCCACTACGAGGTCCCGGCGCTGACTCGCCCACGCTGAGCACTCCACCAACGTGTGGAGTGCGGTGTCGTCGTCGGAAACCTCGCACTGTTGACACCGGGGTGTGACCTCACGATGCATGCGAAACAGATAGCTACCGAAGCATCCATGCCCGGCAACGATCTGCGTCGCACGGTACGTGAGGTCACCATGCTGCCTCTGCAGCCAATCGTCCATGATCGGTCTCACCGCCGCGATGATGGTGTTACCCCACTTGGGTTGCTCAAGTCGCACCCTCCATGACTCCATGAGATCCTGGCGGAGTTGGGACCGCTGGTCCTCGATTTCTCGAGACGCAGGCCTGTGGTCCCGCTCCAGCGCCTCCTTGCGCCATTGGAACAATGACGCAAGGGCTCTCGCTTCCAGGTGAGATCCGCCCTTGCCATTTTAACATTAAATGAAATTAAAACAACGTAAACGTATTACGTAACATGATAGAAGAAGACAAATTGAAAAAAAAAAACAGAACGTGAATAACAAAATCAATATCTAACTTTAAACTTAACCAATTAAACATGAAGGTATATTATTAATTCATGGGGTAAATTTTTGTAGTAAAAACATGTTCTTGGGCTCTAATTAGTGGTGAAACCCCACTGCATAATTTTACAAGGTCATCATATTGGCGTTAGCATCGGCATCAAGCCCTCAATGAAGTACCTAGGGATCGCACTTGATAGCCGATGGAACTTCGGACCACATTTTCGAAGTTTGGTCCTTAAAGTGACGGAGGCAACAGTCGCACTTTCGCGAGGGACCCAATACCTCCTGCAGGGCTCCTATACGGGGCTCCTGTATGGGCGGGAAGATTGACGGTCAAGAGGAACGCAACTCTACTGAATTGGCCACTGAGGACCTTGGCCGTCAAAACCATACGGGGTACCGCACGATCTCCGGAGAAGCTGTATGTCTCTTAGCCGGGACCCCTCCATGGGACCTGGAAACGAGAGCCCTTGCGTCATTGTTTCAATGGCACAAAGAGGCGCTGGAGAGGGACCATAGGCCTGCGACTCGAGAAATTGAGGACCAGCGGTCCCAACTCCGCCAGAATCTCATGGAGACTTGGAGGGTGTGACTTGAGCAACCAAATTGGGGAACTACTGTCATCGCGGCGGTGAGACTGATCATGGACGAGTGGCTGCAGAGGCGGCATGGTGACCTCACGTATCGTGCGACGCAGATCGTTACCGGGCATGGATGCTTCGGTGGCTATCTGTTTCGCATCCATCGTGAGGTCACACCCCGGTGTCAACACTGCTAGGTTTCCGACGACGACACCACACTCCACACGTTGGTGGAGTGCTCGACGTGGGCGAGTCAGCGCCGGGACCTCGTAATGGGTCTGGGTGTGGATATCCTCCCGCTGGAAGCCATGGTCTCCAGCTCAAGTAGGTGGAACGCGGCCGTGTCCTTCTGCGAGCAAGTCATGCTCCCGAAGGAGGCGGTCGAGAGGAAGAGGGAGCGTACCCTCCCCGCTGAGTTTCGTTGTCAGCGGTCAGGGCGCCGCAGACTTATCTACGCCCAGGACCATCGACCTCCATGATCAGGGCCTTAGGACGGCGGGATAGCCACCCGCCGTCCTTACAGAAGCAGGCTAGAGGCAGGGTTGCGTGCTGCGGGGCCTTAGCCCCACAGCAAGCAGCCAGATTCACTCATCGACGCGGGATAAAACCCAACTCCAACGACGCGGGATTTTCATTCCGACCAAACCTCGAAGAGGCCACACAGCTGGCCAAATTCCGCCGGGTGCCACTGGAAATACCTTCTGGGGTCACCGGAGACGCCCGCAGCAATGGACATAGGAGCGGCCGCGATCTCGCGGAATTTAATTATTATTGGATGATTGGTTTAGCTGTTCAACAGTATCTCTTAGCCATTGCATATTTTGTCTCTTTAGTGATATTGATCTGTATTCAGTTTTAGTATGGCTACTTTTGTAAAATATGGTTGTAGGTGTAGTTTTCACTACTCTGAACTCCATGACATATGTCCACTTAAATGAGTCTCCAGTCTGTTCATCCCATTTCAGCTGTAGTCATTTTAATTTTAGCGAGAGATCTTTAAAATTTTTGAAAGCATCATAATTCAAGTTCGGACTATATACGGATTTTTTCGGGCCAAACACTAACCGCACACTTGCATAGAAGAAAGCGAATGAGGTACGAATAGGTCATGACATGTTTTGTTTGTTTTACGCCACATGTACCTTTTCGTGAAAATATTTTATCGTCTTGAATAGGCGTAACTAATACACTGCCTGTTCGTGATTTTTAAAATTGGAAGAAAAGTAGTTAGGGCTCTTCGTAATTGTGTATTTTTTTATTTTTTTTTATTTCGTGGCATGGTAAAACATGCGCTTAGCAATACAATGACAGTATTAACTCAAAATCGTCGATTTGTTGGATACGCCCCTTCGTGATTCGACCGACGAATTATTGTCCCACGCATTGAACAAGTGACAGTTTCTTAGGTTTATTATTATAAAATTCTTAGTGGAAAAACTTTTTTTTTAGTTTGTGAATATCAGCAACCTCTAAATGAATTGTGATCATAGTAACTGTTTCATGAACAGTTAATTTCATCAAGCGGTCTAAATTTAGGTGATTTGCAATTAAACCATTTTATTGTACCGTGAATTTGTCGGTGTCAATATACCTAGGTAAGTGTCACATAACGGCACTACGGCGGAATAGGATAGAGCAGATGTCGGAAATTATTGCTGAATACAATGATTGTGGTACAATTTTACGGTTACTGGCGCTGGAACCATGTCAGTGTCCTCGTCAGTACCTGCTCTGCACAGGTTTCACGCTCCGTGTACTATTCCAACCTGCTGGCATTTTGCACATTTCAACAATTGTTCTTATAGGTAGGTACAGTAGTTGATAAAAGTCAATGATTTCGTGTCGGCAATGTAATAATTTGGAATGTCGAAAATGAAGAAAGCTGAAGAACAAAAGATCATTTTCAATGTGTGAGAAGTGAGAATCGCCAGATCACAAAAACATTATGATCCTAAATCCAATCAAGTAAACAGCAAATAGCGGATATGAGTAGGTATAGGTTATTTGTCAATATTCTTTGCTCACTCACATATTTTGTAAATGATAACAATTTCCGCAACTAAACGGAAACCATTCGATATAATATAACCTATCAGATGTCATCGGCTATCAGTATCCTGGTGATTAAACAACCTATAGGTTTTCCTAGTATATTTTTCCTGCATTGTCGATAGACGCTACTTATGACGTTGCAAGTCATACACATATAAACATTATATAATACCGCAGTACCTAATTACATCAGAGTAGGCAAACAACTATAAATAAGGTCAGTAGGGTTTCCTGCAGTGTCTCGAGAGTTGAATGACACATCGTCACAACGTGCATTTCGAATACGATAGGAATGTGTGTTGCGTTCGCTTTTGTCCTTTATCTAACGATGGTCTAAAATTTTCAATGTTTACTAATGAGGCGTTATGTCATCTAATCATCATCTGTCTGTCAAACAATATTCTTAACGAAAATAATAATGTTGTGATTTATGATAGTTCTTTAGCAGATTCACAAAACATGATTTCTGAATTCTTAGCAACTGGTTGTGAAGAAGCAAAATCTATTTTTCAGACCTACTCTTTTTTTTTTTTTTTTTTTTTTTAGTTCCGCGACCAAGGCCTCGGCCGCTTTAACGTCCGTTGCCGGGCGTCTCTGGTTACAAGCAGAACGTATTTCCAGTGGCGCCCGGCGGACTTTGACCACCTCTGTGGTCTCTGCGGGGGGTTGGGTCGGGATGAGAATCCCGCGTCGTTGGGGTAGGGTTTTATCCCGCGTCAATGAGTGAATCTGGTTGCGTGCTATGGGGCAAAGGCCCCGCAGCACGCAACCCTTCTAGCCTGCTTCTGTAAGGACGACGGGTGGCGATCCCGCCGTCCTCAGGCCCCGATCATGGAGGTCGATGGTCTTGGGCGTAGATGAGTCTGCGGCGGCCTCGCCGCTGACTACGGAACTCGGCGGGGAGGGCACGCTCCCTCTCCCTCTCGGCCGCCTCCTTCGCGAGCACGACTTGCTCGCAGAAGGTCAGACCTACTCTAAACTATTATTTTCGAATAAGAATTTATCTAGTTGTTGCCCGCCACTCTGGGTTGAAAAGCTTGCCACTTTCTATGTGCTACAAGAAATAACTAAGTTTAGATTGACTTAGATATTTCTTAACTCAATCATTGCCTTATTAATTAGGCACCCCGATTTTTTAAGACCTTTACTTTGTCACGTACCAAGTAGAAATAGTAAGCACCTAGCTTGTAGTTTAGAGAAGTCAGTCAGACTTACTGCTTTAACTACTTACAATAATTTAGATAATTAGTTATTATCTGGTCCATGTAAATAGTTGAAACATACCTATGATTTTTATGTTTCTTATTAACGGACGCCCGCGTGTTATATTTATTAATTTTATACTTCCCAATTAACACGGGAATACATTCCCGGAATAAAAAGTAAAATTCACTTCCTTAAACATCAATCATCGGCCAGTGAAAATCCTGTTAAAATCCAGCCGTTTCAGAGATTAGCCGGAAGAAACAAAACGACAAAAAAAATTATTGTTTTTATGTGTAATAATTTTATAGAAATAAATAAATAAAATCTATACCTACTTATAATAAATCTGTAGAAGTGAAAATTCTGTACATTGAAAATATCAAAAAAGTAAATGGCATGTGACACCAGACCGACACCGAACCCAAAAATGTGATTAAAAAAATTTTTGTCTGTCTTTGTTCAGGCATCATGCAATAACTACCGTTTCGATTACGATGAAATTTGGTATTCTTTAATCTTTCATATCCTGAGCACCTACTGGCTTACTTTTTATCTCGGAAAAGTATATACAATAAAAAACAAACTTAATTTTGCGGTTCGATCCCTAGACCCGATTACTGTTCCAACGGCAAATAATAAGTTTGTCGTAGGTTACGTCACCCGCAGTGTAGTTCACTAAGGGGCGTTGCACACGGCTAAGATACTATAATATTTTATCTTAAGATACAATATCGCTCGCCATACAATTCAATGGATCATCACACACGACGAAGATAATAAATAATATTTCATATTTTCGTATCTTAAGATGAATTTGTATGGTATACTATAATAGAGAATATAATAGTGAAACTGTTGTAGGGGGGCTTTATGAACGCAATAAAACCCAAAACAATGGTTTTTAGGTATTTTGTTTGTTTTTCTGAATGTTTGAACATGCTAATCTCTGAAACGGCTTAACCGATTTGAATTGTCGATTTGAATTTGCGGTTTTCAGAAATGCGTTGTGGTTTATTCAACTTAACATTTAAGGTTTGGTTTTCAATCGGTTCATAAATAAAAAAGTTATGTAGATCTAAAGTAACACGCAGGCGGAGCTGCGGGCAACAGCTAGTATATAATATAGTTATAATAATATTATACTTTAATATGCATTTAGTGAAAGACTGTTAATTTGATGATATTCGTTGCTAGCTTTACTCTTGCGTAGACAGCGGACGTAGAAAGTGTTGGCAAGTGTTAGTTTTTCCACATCAGTAGTACATACACTACACATTTCATGGTATGAACTGTTGAATTAGCATAATCTGCATAAAACTTAAATTGAATTATGATACCTAATTAATTTTTGACGTAATACAACAATGCCATGAACATAGCGACTGGTTAGATGTTATGATCGAGTAAGAGTAAGCAAATCTATGCTTAAATTTGGAAAATGTAAAGAATGCTATGGTCTATCCTCAGAATTTTTGTGGCTATCCCGATCGCTTACCTACTAAGAAATAATCAGGTAATCACTAATAATACTCGTAGTAAGTAATGCTAATAAGCGAAACATTTATCATCGGTATGTTTGGTGTAATTTGAGTATCAGACTAGTAAAGCAGACATTGGTATGCAATGATTCAGATTCAGAGTATGAGTCAGGTAACATGAACGAGAATTCGAACTTATCATGCGTGAGGAAGATTGATATCGGGCCTTCAATTTTGACTGCCCAATACGAAATCTTATCATGAATATGATCACAAAATATTATTGTATTATGTGATATGATGAACTAATGATAACTCTTAAGTTTAAGAAATCGTGTGCCCTAGTTTCCAAAACGAAACTGTTCCAAATGAAACATCTTTTATACAGTAAACAATTTACACATTGTTGCAGATGCTTGATCAGCTATAAATAGTTTGGACGGTAGTCACGTTTTCGTCTCTTAAGTCTCGACGTTCAAAGCCATATGTTCAGATGCTTATTATAACATGGGCTCAAGCTTACCACCTGCGTCCGTTCCAAGAGCACGTGCTCGTTCCAGCTGTCAGTGCGCCTATGCTCCTGGGCTTCTGGTACGAAAGCACAATGCAAAAGTTAATGTAATATTTTCGCTAAACTGCAAAGCATTCTCGCAGCATGTTTTAAATTGGTAGGTAACTAAAGCCTAAAGCTATGTTTTGACCAAAAACATGAATTCGAGGCAATTCAAATCCCCCAATGGTTTTATTGACCTCATAACGAATTACTTATGGAATTATCGAGTAGGAATTAAAGACTGGCTATTCGTATGATGATCTCACCGGTCGTCAATCTTGACAATGCAAAGGACCGGTCGTCTGCGGAACGAGGTACGGGACGGGACGGGGACTCCGATGCAGGGTTTGTGCGATTCATGCGATGCGGTGCGGGCCGAGTCGCGAGTCGTAGTGCCATACTATGCCACAGTCGGTTATAGTCAGCGCGACAGTTGGCCGCTAAACGCGCGGCGCGCGCGCCTCTTCCTCAAATTCCTCCAACATTCCTCAATCTATTTATACTAGTCAAAATGTAGTATTCTGCATACGTCAATTCGTGGAGGTGTTTGTGCAAATATATGAAAAGTGCATTACTGTGATAAATCGTTACTCGCTACGGTCTAAAGAACAATGCTGTGGGAAAAAATAACGTTCAGCTGGCATCGGCAGTCGTTCCCAGCTACCTACGTTACCTCGCTCCCCGCACCAGTCGGGTACCGGGTTCAATGCGCCTCTCTGCGTTTATTCATCGTTTGTGGGAAAAGTTGACCCCCGTTTTTAAAAATTATTGTTAACGAATTCACACGAGTCGCGTTGACGTACTACTGCCGCATCTTAGATGAGCGTATCAAAAATTAGCAACATGCATCGCGATAACTTATGACAGGTGTTGTTTTTGTACTTAATTTAAAGGTGAAGTGTTTAATGAGGCACCAGTGGTAAATACATAGTGTTTTTATGCGTCTGTCGCCAAGGTTGTAGCATTCCGCAGTCCTATATTATTTATTCGGGGCTTTGTCATGTTTGTCGAGTTTCAACTTCGTCGAAATTATTATCTTTGTGTATTTCGGATAGAACATTTGTCACACAGAACGGGACAATACTCTTACATTTGGCAACGTGTTGAATGTTCATGAGTCAAATATTGTAAATCAGTTAAATTGTGACAGACCGGATGTGTTTTTTGTATGGCAAGTGAACAGTGATGATGGTAAAGATAATTTAGTGAATCTAGCTATATTATTGGTGCAAAGTGGAGTGTTAATTAAGAATATATTTGCTCTGTCTAATTGCAATCACAATGGGAAATCAAGGATCGTCGGCCCATGAGCCGTTTGATCGAGCGCAAGCAGCATCAGCAAACGCCGACCTTAAAATGGTACAGTACCTAACGATTTGAATATGCTTCATTTACAATTCATTATTCAGGTTGACTCATTGAATTCTAAAGTATAATTGTGCACACAGTGGTTTAATACGTCAACGGTTACCTATTGTTCCTGGGTCACGCACTTTTTATGTATCTACTTACGCAGCAGTTTATCTAATTACTAATATTCACTTTATGTGCCACTAGCTCTCGTCCTAGATGCTCTGCAGCAACATGTAACACGAGTCTTGTCACACGAATTTGTCTCCTTGAAAAACTCGGTGCCTTATCCCTAACCGGTGTACCGGAGCAAGCTGTACTAGATATGTTGACTAAAATTAGGTACTTAGGCACTAGTGGACGTTCGAGACCAAACCCACAGACACCCAAAGACCCAATTTGTTTAGCTTTCCTGTGGAATCCAATTCCCAGAATTTGTTCAGTGGCTAGATTAATAAGTAATGGAGTTTAACTCAAATTGTGACTTCTTGTTTTTACTCTACTGACGTCTACTTTTACTCTTTTTATTTTCGTAAATAGATTTTGATTCCCTGAATTACGAATAAATGGACGCCTCTTGGCTTGTATTATTTTATTGTCGTCCTTACCTTTAATTGTATCTAGTTCGTCATTCTCCTGGCGTTAATTTAGGCACGTGTCCTAAACGAAGCATTCCTTTTTATGGTTCTGTACCCAAAGGGTAAACGGGAACCCTATTACTGAAACTTCGCTGTCCGTCCGTCCGTCTGTCATGGGCTGTATCTCATGACCCGTAATAGTTAGAAAATTAAAGTTTTCACAGATGATGTATTTCTGTTGCCTCTAAACCAATAAATACTTTAAAAAACATCATAATATATATTTAAGCGAGCTCCTATACAACAAACGTGATTTTTTTTGCCGTTTTGGTACGAAACCCTTTGTGCTCGAGTCCGACTCCACTTTTATCATTCTTATTACATCTTTCACAAAATATACTTTAGTTAGTTTTTTTAATACGAGTACACTTGGTCAATAATACTGTGAAGTGAAATCCAAATGGCTTACTAAAGACACGTTTTATCTCTTACACATATCCTAGGCACGAGACTAAAAACCCGTAATTATACTGTACCTTATTACAAGAGAATAAAGTACATAATATTAGACATCCAGATTCCAGATGTCCCGTGCCTTCCCAATGTCACAAGTGTGCTTAACGACATAAGTACAACATTGTACGCATATTGAGCCACTTATTAAGTGGATTAGTAGTACAATTCGACATCTGGCCTAAATATCATTGCGAAATAGCGTGCGAAACTGTCAAAGCAAACTGCGAACTAGACAATTTTAGTGCAGTTATGAATTTATTTGAGTAAAGTATTTTTTCTCATTGTAGTGGCGAGATTTTTGTCCTAAACAGGCTATCAGGCATCTATCGTTCGTTCCATTGCTCAAATATTTAGTAAGAAAATCTACAGCACAGACTACATAGGTCCTTAGTTAAGAAGAAAGAAACCTGATCGTCACTAACATTTTATATCCACACATTTTAATATCAGGCAATAATTTATGGTTAAATTGTAAGTGCATTAAAAACATATGGACGTACCAACATACTCTTTGGAGATCCGGGACATGGATACCTATTACTCATCGATGGGGTTCTGAGATTATTACAATGCGCGTCTATAGCAACTCGTATCTTCCTCATAGGAAATGGATGGTTTGTCGCTGTACACTATGCAGTGCACCATGAAGGCGAAGTGAATAGTTTAAATTTTTCTACCGATATTTAAAATGTAGGTAACTGACATTGCAGTCTGAGAGACGCTTTTTTTTTCTCTCTCTTTTTCCCTCCCTGTCTGTTGCTCCCTGATTTTATCATGAAATCAATTTCTCCGTCGATCTATGACCTATGTTGAATACAATGGTAATTAGTTTAAAGTTATTCGCAGAGATGAGTCTTCGCCCTTGCGTGCAATCAGTTTCAATGTTATTTTCCTCAGAAAGATGAAGATTGTGCCTTTGATCTTTCTTTAACTAGTTTCTGGTTCTTACTCTACCTATATTGATTTCCCGTTATTCGTAGTAATGGAATAGGTTACTAAAATAGGTAGGACGTAATAATACAGTCATATTCACAGAGAACTGTTCCGAATCCCTCCATGAACTTTATGATATATTTGCAAGACTTTTACATTTGTTCGTTGGTTTATATTTCTACTATCCCACATTCGCAACCTTGATTACTAGAAACTTGGTTTAGTGGTTACAAGCTAAGTATTTGGCGATGTATTCTTGATTCTTCCGAATCTTTTGGCACAGAGGATACATATTTTGTTAAATTTCTATTAACATTTTGTTACAACCCTACCAGAATAGGTAACTTTCTTGCTAGTTTTTAGGAAGCTGAATCTCTGTTCAGTTTGTTACATTTTCTGTGCTCTTTGCGATCTGAGACCTGGTAATCGATGTAGATATAAAATCTATAAGTAATGCTCCAAAATTGCCTCAGGTATCTGGCATACCTCCCTATTAGGTAGGTATTTGCTTAAACATTAAAACCTTGGTTTGAGGTTTAAGTAATAGTAAAGGAATAGATTAATGTTATATCCGTTATTAATATATTTATAACATACGTATGTTAATTATTTTATTGTATTCAAATTATTCCGTGTGGCCTTACAACTGTTATGTAAGTACTTTAAATAAAGTAAGTATATTTCGGGGTAAATACCCCGAAATATACTGTGAAAATACGTAAGCATTTTTGCATCAGAAAATTATATGCACAGAAGTGTGGCAAATGTTGAAATTTCTTATAACCAATCAGCATTTTCATTTTTGCCTTATCAAAGCCGGATATTAGATAACTTGACAAACTTGTTTATAGGTAGAAAGGTACCTACTTATACATTTTCATCATCTCGTACCGATCGATGATGCGTAGTTTCTTTATGTTTTCAATGGTGAGAGTTCCAGAGTTCCAAATTTATCTTACTTTTACGCCAATAATTAAATATTAGAAAGTAAAAGTGATTTATACCTACTTAATTTGAATTTATGTACAGTTTCTAGGACACAGCCTTGCGCTACGATATCTGGAGCCAACTATGACCTAACAAATGTGAAGGTTTAGGCTTCCTGTTTTAGTAAAATCGACATTCTCAGATACATTATGTACCTACCTACTTAACAATTAGAGCTCAGTTCACACTACGCTGATGACCGCACATAGACAGTAGACTTGCGAACTCTCATTGGCGGATTCTCAATGCAGCCAATGAAAGTCCACTCAGTCGCAAAAATCTTATTGGTAAATTCAGGAAACGGCCAATGAGTTTTCGCAATGTCCATGCGCAGACATCCGCGTAGTGTGAACAGAGCTTTAGCAAGTTTTTCTATCTTCACTATATCTCACTAATAAAAATATATGACAGTGATATGTTAGGTAAGCGCCTAAGTTTTTTCTATAAATAAACGTTATCATATTTTTTCTAGTTGTTAAATTAAACATCTAATGATCTTAGTCAAATCAGCATCACCCGTTTATTTGTGTAGGTATACATGACGTACCTAATTATTTTATCTTACCTACATACAACATACTATAAAATTATGCAATGTCATGTCGTGTATATTCTTCTCTAAAAACAGCAATAGGTAACCGACTAGTTCGGGGCCATTGAATATCTCATTATGTTTTGTGGAATCGGTGATGAGCTCTGTTTTTATAGGTACCTAGGTTCTATAGTTAGCTACTACTCTTCCCTATTCTGTGCTATAGTCTCACCAGGTTAAGAAAACTGAGTTGACTTGCTTGACAATCACAACAACATCGCAGTGACATAAAGTGGGTATGTGTGAACGGTGTCGCTGCAAATCTGTGGTGGTGTAGTTCAACTTGCACACTGGGCAGAATTTCTTTCGTCTGTACACATCTCTACATCTACGGGTTCTGTCAGATCATGTTTGTTGCGGCCGTATTTATCAACCGATTTTCATGAAACTTTACACACACACTCCTTGCTTACAATGAATAACATGTGAATGATATTTTTTGGATTGGATGAAAAATGAAAGAGTAATAAAGAAAATTGAAAAATAAATTTTCTAAACAAAGCTCCCGAAGTCTACGGTTCACAGAACCACTAGTATAGTAACTTCAAATACAGAAGTCGTTGCAATCCTCGAGGTATTGTTAGTGCGGTTGCGTCAACCGTCAACACACAGTTGTGTTTGCGATGTGGTCGATCGCGATGTGTCGATGGTAATTGTGAGCAAAATGCGGGTCGGTCGTGTTAATCAAACCATACGTTTTCATACATAGTTGTGCCCGACCGACCGTTTGTTTGCGTTGATTTGTAGCTGTGGTGTCGTTGTCGTACGCATGGAACATGGTACGTGTGCTTGGATCTTAAGAAATCCAGTTGGCACACACGATGTCTATCTCTGAAAAGGTAGACGGAGACGTCTAATGCAACTACTATCCGATCTACCTATTATTTTAACACGGAAAGCGGTCTACGGTCTATTAGGTACCTACTAAGTAAATTTCTTATCAATTAAAGCAATGATAATTCTCTTAATAACAAGGTATTACATGACAAAACGTTACAACAAAGTGATTATGATTGATCGTTTTATTGTTCAACATTCTTACTCATACTTTGTGAGTCTGTAGGTGGCATTGTGAAATGCTTGAAATGTCGATACACGAGTGCCATTTGGAGTGCACGGCAGATGGAAAGTAATAGTAGGCTTAGGTTACTATGCGAAGGAAAATCGGTTGGATTTGGATTGTACCTACCTGTGGGACAGCAGATCAGAAATGTAACAGGGTATTCATGCTTCCTATTGTGAAAAATGTCCTTAGTGATTATGGTGGCAGTAAATCGATTGCCTATAATTATTGATGTTTCACTTTGGAGTTCGAGAATAATGTTCTTACATTGTGTTTTGTTATCTGTTACGCTGGTAGCCGTAGCCTGGTATATTTACATCCCAACGACAATTTTATAAGTATGTTTACATTTGAACTGAGATCAATAGGAAAGTGGTATATCTAAGTGTACCTATTCTATTCCTACATTGCGTACCTTGTGCCTCAGTGAACACAAACCGTTTGAACCTTCGATTGGATGTAAGGTTTGAACTAATAATGGACCAGAAATACCTGTTCTTACAGACACCTTTGTGCATCTGCTACATGCATCAGCTTCTAATGTCTGATTATATTATTTATCATAATTTCTTATATCAGAAAAAAATGTAGCCTTGCAGTTAATCTTATCAGCTTTTGAAATCTACCACCTTCTATTCAATCTTAGATAGTTATCTCTCAAATCGCTTACCTATCATCATCATACGATTGAAATAAACGGTTGATGAGATTACTGCATTGTGTACTGCACTATCGGAAGACTAACCCTGCTGGCTGCTGGTCACGTATCTCGCAGATTAAAGACGAATTACGAAATTATAATCGAGTCTACATCTGGAGTCTCAGAGTCTGTGTGAATTTTCGTGTTCTTACGTAACTTCTTGGCCAATATTATCACTGTATGAGCCGACGTGATAACGTTTAATTTACTGAGGTATTAGAGTGTTTCTTTGTCGATTATAAAGATTACTTATTATTATCCTAAAGCTTATTAATAAATGACAATCACCAACATCAGCCAGCTCACGCCCACTGATGGACATTATAGGCCTTCTCCAAAGATCGCTACAACGTTCGGTCCTGTCTCGCGACCTTTACAAGGTCGTCACTAACAATGATATTATTACATACACTTTTATTTTACTAATTACATATATCATGGTTACAATCCATTGTTAAGCTGTAAGCGAGCCTTCACAGAAGTAGCTGTTACATTATTTTTACAGAATAATTTTCTAACCACAATATATTTAGTTACTTCCTCACAGTCGATGGAGCATAGGTAACCGAAATGATATCCTACAAACTTACATATTCATTGGGTGCTTACTGCTTAGTCTTTTTCATAAGCTTTCATTGTAAAGATTCATTGAATTCATGGAAATGGTCATTGTTATCGAGAATTCATTGTAGGTATGTGCGTATGACGTACGGTTACCTGGCACTTGGCAGTCCGTTCCAGGTGCCAAATACAAAAGATAGAAAGGTACTTTAAAAAAAAATTTGACTCGCGGTGCTACTGTACTGGTATCAGCTCGGCTAGTTCATAAACATTTTCTAAACTTAATGGGTTTGATTATTTAATTTTCCTTTTTAGGGTTCCGTACTTAATGGGTAACGGGAACCCTATTACTGAGACTTCGCGTCCGTCCGTCCGTCCGTCTTGGGCTGTATGTCATGAACCTTGAGATTATGTATTTCTAAGCAATGTTAAATATGATGTTACGGTAACGCCTGATTCTAACCAATATTTGATGTATTTCTGTTGCCTCTATGACATCAAATTCTAAAAAAACAATATAATAAATATTTAAGGGGCTCCCATACAACAAGCGTGATATTTTTGCCGTTTTGGTGCGGAACCCTTTGGCGCGAGTCCGACTCGCACTTGGCCGGTTTTAGGATTTAGATCATTGGGTCACTGTCAGAAAGGCAGTACCTACTTTCCTGTCACGTGTTTCCCGTCCGCGTACGGGTCCGGTGTGTGAGAATTCTCTATATTATGAAAATAAGTATATTTTTTGGGATACCTACTACCTACCCCTACACGTAAAGTAGAGATGTTTTTTTTTGTCAAGTCTGCGTCTACTCTATAGTTTGGTGGGGTATCATTAGATAGGTCTTATAAAAACATTGAGATTGAGAAGTTGCTAAGACATTTTTTTTTATTTAAGTATTTGTTTGCGAGATATTCAATTTTAAAGCAGCTACGTGCCCACCCGCCAGCTATTTCTCAGTACAGATTATACTGAGTACCTACCTCCTCTACTATCTGCGGCAACCTGTTCCCTAGATGCGAAGGGATTATTTATTTATATTACTATACTATTTTATTACTGGCAGATAAAATTATTTAAGTAGTATCTACCGACCTACTAAAATACCATTTAAGTACCTAATTGGTGTTGTACGTTAATTGTTTCAGAAATCGTCGGTGCGCGCGTCCTTACGCCGGAGTCGCGCAGGCGGTGCTCTGTCACCGCCTCGCGCCGGCATGGAGCGACTGCGGCGGTCTTTTCGCGAGTCTTTTCGCAGACGGAAAGGCTCACCGCCGGAGTCCGCCAGACCACACCAATGGCACGCCGACGAGGCGGCCGTGAGGGCTGGCACTTGCACCTTCCCTGTCAAATACCTCGGCTGCGTCGAAGTGTTCGAGTCACGAGGGATGCAAGTCTGTGAGGAGGCGCTTAAAGTACTTAGGGTATGTAACATTAAATTCATTATATTTACCTAGAAGACAATTGCTGGGACTTTATGCACCTTCACTCTCATTTTTTGGTCTAAATTGACCGGACTATTATATTTTCACTGGTCTTTCAAACGGTATAACATGACTTGTCAATCAATTTAGATATTGACTACCTATTTTTAACTGGCCTAATAGCACTACAGACTAGGAATAGTACTACCTAGTTTATTCATGAAAACATTATCTACATGATATCTTTTAATAACAATTACCACAATCCATAAGTTACAGTGAGCGAGCACAACCTCCAGCCATATCTCACAACTACTTAATCACTCCAACGAAATCATTGCATTATAATGTTCCTACCTACATTATAATAGACAATATGTCTTTAGCTAAGATTTCACAACCTTGTAAGCAGTAGATTATATTCACCCGACCGACCTTGACAAATTCCTTACCAACTTGAATTCGAACACTGCGAATTGTAAAGCTCGGCATTTCTTGCCTATATACTTCCTTCGTACGTGACTAAGATAGGGAATAGTTGTAGTATTTCTCGTTATTGGATATTAATATGTGGCTACTGTCGGGAAGGAAAATGACTTGAAATAAGTATACCTTTGTTTCGGTTCCCTAGAGTTCTAGACAGTATTGGTAAAACTGACAACCTGTTATTAACTGCCCACGTAGGTACATAAAAACATCCTTGAGTTATTGATCGAAACTGGATATATTTAGCTTTGCAATTACGAGTACATATACTTACCTAGGTACTATGTGGGTACACTTTTGTGTACCCACACTCACCTGTATCATATTATTATCGTTTCTCAAATTCAAATTGTTTGAACTCCACAACGATTTAAAATTTCATAGTAGTGTCTATTTTGAATGCAATCACATCTCGATTGAAGACGCATTATAGATAGATTTATTTTAGAAATAAAGGGGTATGTAGAGGTATATTATACGCCCACTTTTCGCCAATTATTTTGTTAGTACGACATAATACGGGCAATCCTATTGCTGCCAACACGGCACAGATATGTTCAAAAGAGTCTTGACCGTTGATCACTGCAGGTAAGTTACTTGGACCCCTTAGATCTTGGTGGGACTACCATTCACTCAACATCTAAGCATCGTCGGTACTAACAAATCTGACAATGTCTGTAAATATATTTAAATTCACACTAATTTAGATTTATACCTACCAATCAATGACATTATCGAATCATTTAAAAACTGATGTAAGCAATGCCAAATTGATGTTTTCTTTATGACTCGAATAACAGCTATAATAATAAATAAATATTTTGTAGTCGTCATGAGGCCGAAATTATTTCATCTGCACATCAGATTCACTTTTAACTAGTTTTGATTTTGATAGCATTGTTTGATACGCATTGAGTATTTCTGCTGATACATACGAATTTACATCGTTATTTTAACATGGTTATGCTGGGTAGGCGGAGAGGGCTGTAGAAGTGAAAATTCTGTACATTGAAAATATAAAAAAAAATGGCAGGGGGTGTTACTAGACCGACACCGAATCCAACAATGTGATAAAAAAAATTTTTGTCTGTCTGTTTGTTTGTTCAGGCATCACGCAAAAACTACCGGTTCGATTACGATGAAACTTGGTATAATTATTCTTTAATATCCTGGGCACCACTCTGGGTACTTTTTATCCCGGAAAAGTATATACAATAAAAAACAAACTTAATTTTGCGGTTCGATCCCTAGACCCGATTACTGTACCCACCGCAAATAATAAGTTTGTCGTAGTTTACGTCACCCGCAGTGGAGTTCACCAACGGGCGCTGCACACGGCTAAGATACTATAATATTTTATCTTAAGATACAATATCGCTCAACACCTATACATAATAAATCAGTAACTGGTGATCAAGAAAGCTATAACACGCAGGCGGAGCTGCAGGCAACAGCTAGTTTGTAATAATTATAATACATGAAAAAGATTCGTTACACATGCCCCAAAATTAAAGTTAAAATGACTGCCTTATCAATCACTAAGAACGGATTTGAAATTTTGAGAAACAATGCGGGGGCAGTGTAGGTTCACCACAACTAATAAATTTCTTTTAGTTCAGTTATCAATAAAAGTATTGGTCTTATATTCCAGAACTCCCGTCGCCGGCCGGTACGAGCCGTGTTGCACGTCAGCGGCGACGGTCTACGAGTCGTCGAGGAAGAAACCAAGGGTCTCATCGTGGACCAAACGATCGAGAAGGTGTCATTTTGCGCGCCCGATAGAAATCACGAGCGGGGTTTTAGGTGAGTTGTGTGCGAGTTTACCTAGAATTAGCCTTCAATACGAACAATAGTGTAATAAACGCGCCTCGTAGACATTGCATCTCAAAGACAATTGAAACTATGGAGTACCGTCGGTTGTGTTTCTTGGTAAATAATGTTTCTCCGAACTTCTCCATGAGTAGCCACTATAGTCGTAAGACTGCCCATAAATTACTACCACATCTACTTATTACATTGTAGACAGTTCTCCATTGATTTATATGGACCCAGTTTTCTAAATTGGCATGAATTGTAATATTTGCTGCAGTCGATATTATAAAATAACGGTGTGATGAATGAAAAGGAGTTAGGTTATGTTTTTGGATACCTTAGATTAGAAATTATTCAAAATAATATGCTTAGGTACTTCTGTAATTAATAGTGATTGATGAAACCGGACATTAATAGCAATATTCTTTGTCTGATATCAAATAAAAACAAACTGGCATGGAGCCGGTAGCGGTGGCGTAGGGGAATCTTGCTCGCACTTGCTCAAATTGGTACCACGTTTTTGATTATTTTTGACGTACTCACCACGTCAATGGTACTTCGCGCTTTATTTCGTTCTTGTGACAGTGTTGTAGTCATTTTCTACGATCTTGGCCTATATTATAGTTACCTACTTCTTTAATTTCGATATAAGTGGCTCATGCATTCTCGCTGGTTACGGGTTTATTTTATTTTATAGTTTATAGTGTATTTTATAGGTTTATTTTATAGTTTATTTCTTTTAAACTGAGCACAAATTATGATATGGTAAAGATATCGCACTTACAGACAGTGACATATTTTAGTTATGTTTCTAATATGCATTCTCGAACTGCTTAGATTATTATGAATGTAATGTAATATAGGGTTTGACTGTTAGAATTTAGCGTTGGATTAGAGAATGGTTATTATTTATTTAATAACGTGCCCAGTAACGGTTAAAGGCAAGATGTAGATGTGCAATACACCTCTGCCTACACCCTCGAGGATATAGGTGTGACTATGCAAAATGTAAAACAAAGTCGATTCCGTTCCTTATGTATGCTTAGATCTTTAAAACTACGCAACGGATTTTGATGCGGTTTTCACTAATGAATGAAATTTGTCATGCGGGCGAAGCCGCGAGCGTTCACTAATTGAATAACTAGGCGCTGCCGTGGTGCTGCGCTGCAGCATGCAATTGAGCGAAGCGACTATTGTCATATTTTTAGTCAATTACTTTTTTTGAGGGTCCTAAATCAAAATTCGGTCTCGAACAAAACCTGCTCCTGAGAATGCTTGATTTTTGAGTGAAAAAGTCATGAAAATCGGTTGGATAGTTGTCGAGAAACAATTTCACATCGAGTTGTATTTGAGTCACCTGATAAAGAGTATAATAATTCGGTACATTCCAGTTACATATGCCGCGACGGTACGACCCGCCGCTGGATGTGCCACGGGTTCCTATCGTCCCGCGACAGTGGCGAGCGGCTCTCGCACGCGGTGGGCTGCGCGTTCGCCGCCTGCCTCGAGAGGAAACAGCGCAGGGACAAGGAGTGTGCTGTGTCCATGAGTATAGACGCCGCTAGTCATGCCTTCACTAGGCAGGGCTCCTTCAGGAAGTCAGGTTAGTCACGAAAGCTCGTGGCCATTACCTGTCGGACCCGACTGGTATTGACAGATTCCGTGTTGATTCCGTTCAGTGTATTTTCCTGGATTGACAACACTACAATGGTCTAGTTTTATATTATATCTTTTGACAACTTACTGTCAAATATGATTGTATTCCCCATAACATCTGTCCAATTTCACTGATGAAATTTACACCTAATTATGTGTTAATTTTTCAGGCATAATATCCCGTCGCGCGTCAGAGAACGAGCCAGGCAGCAACAACACCGCGTGCACCGCGCTGACCCCCGCCGCGACCCCCACGGGTGTCACGCCCGTCCCCCCGGGTGTCACCCCCGTGTGTCCCCCCACTGTGACCCCCCGGCCCGCGCCACATAACCCCTTCGCAGTGGAGCGCCCACACGCGGCTCCTCACCTACTGGAGAGACAGGGCTCCTTCCGAGGATTTGCTCATCTAAATAACAGGTGAGTTTGTACTAGTGTTTAGTTATCAATAATTATTATAAAGTGTAGGTACTACATGTTGGTGGTACGACTAAAGCCACGAGGACTTTATTTAGGCACTTTATACCAGTACCAGATAAGGCAAATTGAACATGCGAATCTACCCATAGCACCCGACTACTGGAAGGCTAATGTACCAAAACAATCTCACTAATTTTGTTAATCCATAAATAATATCGGGTGGTTAAATTTTAAGGGCCGATGTTGATTTTGAATAAAACACAAATTATTTAGGAAATTATTGTCATTTCTTTTTATTATGATAATATTGGTATGGTTCAATTATGTATGGAACAAAATATCGGGCAAATAGCCGCCGCGACCTCGACGGCACACCTCCATCCGATGGTCCAAATTTTCGATCACGCTGAGGCATAATTGAGGTTCTATGCCGTTAATGTGCCGAATTATCTCATCCTTTAGCTCTTGAATTGTTGCTGGCTTATCGACGTACACCTTTTCTTTCAAATAACCCCAAAGAAAGAAGTCCAACGGTGTCAAATCACATGATCTTGGCGGCCAATTAACATCGCCACCACGTGAGATAACACGGCCATTGAATTTGTCGCGCAAAAGAGCCATTGTTTCGTTAGCTGTGTGGCAAGTGGCACCGTCCTGTTGAAACCATATATCGTCCACATCCATATCTTCCAATTCGGGCCATAAAAAGTTCGAATTTTTGCACGATTTTTCCGATTGTACGCACATTTGGACGATTAAATTGACCGAAAAAATCACGAAGTGCACGATATGCATTTTGATTTGAACACCCATTTTCATAATAAGCCTGAATAACTTTAACGTTTTGCTCGATTGTGTATCTTTCCATGGTTCAAATTGAGTTAGTCTGAAATTGAGAAATGTCAAATGAAATGCAGAAAAAAACTTGACGTTTAGGTGTGGTTCACATTCAACATCTCTGAAATTGAGAAATGTCAAATGAAATGCAGAAAAAAACTTGACGTTTAGGTGTGGTTCACATTCAACATCTCTGAAATTGAGAAATGTCAAATGAAATGCAGAAAAAAACTTGACGTTTAGGTGTGGTTCACATTCAACATCTCTGAAATTGAGAAATGTCAAATGAAATGCAGAAAAAAACTTGACGTTTAGGTGTGGTTCACATTCAACATCTCTGAAATTGAGAAATGTCAAATGAAATGCAGAAAAAAACTTGACGTTTAGGTGTGGTTCACATTCAACATCTCTGAAATTGAGAAATGTCAAATGAAATGCAGAAAAAAACTTGACGTTTAGGTGTGGTTCACATTCAACATCTCTGAAATTGAGAAATGTCAAATGAAATGCAGAAAAAAACTTGACGTTTAGGTGTGGTTCACATTCAACATCTCTGAAATTGAGAAATGTCAAATGAAATGCAGAAAAAAACTTGACGTTTAGGTGTGGTTCACATTCAACATCAGCCCTTACAATTTAACCACCCTTTATAAGCAACCCCAGATTGTGGATAAGTGACTAAACTTTTTTTATTTTATTTTATTATCGGACGCTAAAATGCCACTCTAAAAGTCTTATTTCTTCACACACAAAATAAATATGATCTATCTATTTAGACTTTCTAAATGATCGTACATATTATGAATGTGCGACTTACGGTATCCATACAGAGCCATCTACCAACGGTTTAAAAACGGTTACCTATCTTAATCCCGAATTTTAATATTCCGAATATCATCATCCCGAAAACGTTTGGACATTTTTTCATAATCCCGTTTTTACAAATTCCGAAGTTTTGTTTGCCATATAATCGCAACCCCGAATTTCATTTGCCCATTTATTCATTTGTACGACGTTTTAGAATCCAGACGAATGAGTTCCAGACACACGAAATCTAAATGCACAAAATCCAGATGACCGTAATCCAAATTTTTGAAATACAGTTAATTGATATCCAGACAAACAATATCCAGATTTTTAAAATCAAGATTTTTTATATTAAAATATACGATATCCAGAAAAACTAAATCCTTTTATATTAAATAAATAAATAAGTTATTAAATGTTTGCAATTTTGTTCGGTATTTTAGTCATCTGGCAACATAAATCAGTTTGTTTATTTAATAATCTTAACCTATCTGTAATGGGCAAGTAAAACAATAGCGAGTCGGTTTTTTAAACAATAGGGATTGCAGTTCTAACCTAACCTAACCTACTGAGTCGAATTTGACACTATGAGATCTGTAATAGGCAAATAATGCATGGGAAACAAAAAATAATATTATGTATTTCAATAGTTTAGCTGAAACACGATTGTATGGGAACCAAATAAAAAGATTATGAAAATCTGGCAATAGTTTATCAGGATTATAATTGTATGGGAACCAAATAAAAAGATTATGAAAATTTCAAATCCATGTACTGTCTAGTAAATAGACTGTACTTATGTTTGTTTAATTATCAATTCTGTTCTTTTTTGTGTTAAACATCAGCATCATTGTTTTATTTTCATTTTTTTTTTGTATAGATACATAATATGTATTAGTACAAGGTATTGAGTCGCGTTTATATAAGAGCGATTCAATACCTTGTATTACCTAATTACCTAATTATGGTTTAGTTTAGTTTAGCTTATCATCTACTACCAGTTTTTCGAGTCCATGCAAATGTCGTGGAACTCGTTAATTGGCTTAAGATACCAATTTCATGTATTTACTCTAATTGTAGTGTATAATTTGTAAATAAGCTGTTTAGTAATAGTTTATTTGGAAAATGGTACGATGGGAAACAAAAAAAAGTATTCTGAGAATCTGGTATACTATATCTGGATTATGAGAGATATATGGGAAACAAAAAAATACTTTTTGAAAATTTGATTTTAATGCACCTGGAAATTGATTCATCTGGGAAATTCAAAAGGGAATTTTAAAAAGTTGTCATTCATTACATCTGTCTTTTAAAAGTTCTACCAACCGTTTTCGGGGTTTGAAGATTCGGGTAACAGAAATTCGAGATTTCAATAGGTTACCCAATGATTTTAAATACAATGGATTTCGGATCATCGCTCAAAAGTGTCCGAACTAAAAGAGAAACAAAACGCTAAAAGAGAAACAATCGCGCGCCAGTCTTGATTTTGACAACTGAACGACAACACGTTGCACAATGCCGTACTGTATTGTAAAAACGTGTAAAAACTACGAAAAAAAAGCAAATTGAAGACGGTGTATCATATTTTCAGTAAATAAGCTTTTGTTTTATTATTTGCAATTTATTATTTCACTTAAAATACAGTATTTCGTCGATAATAAATTAAAAGACAAAAGTAAATATTGCAATCCAGTCCAATACCGAAGTACCTATCTGTCTCTTTCGAACTCATCCCAAGCTCAGTAAAAAGAAAGAGACCATTTCATTTTCACTGAATAATGTACTAACAAAATGACCATTCAGATTTATTCGGATTACCGATAGCGATAAAACTATTTGGAACAAAGATTATAGTGGAGACGCCTTGGCTCTTTATGATTTTTTTTTCGTTATATGAACCAACATCTAATTCAGTTTTCCTCGGGATCCAGTACACTGTGCACAATGGAAAAATATTATTGCCCTAGCACGGCGAGAAGAATATTTTGATCCAAAAAATAACAATCTTGTTTGTTCGGCTCATTTTATGGACATAACAAAAAGAGGTCCGATCTTTATGAAACTTGTACAAGAATCCCTTGATTGAATGGAGGAGATAAGCCCAAAAATGTTTTTAATTTTCACAGGGTATCATTGTTTTGTCATAAATATAATTACACATGTCATTTTATTTCGTGTATGTACTGTTATTTTCTTTTTATTTGAATTCTCGGTAATGTATTCCCACGGGAATCGGGGCCGAGATAACTATATCTCGCGGGCGGAGTCACGGTGATCAGCTAGTAGCCAATAATTTCGTATCCCAAAAATTAACCATAAGATAAAAATAAATTAATGATGCGCAGTTTTAGCAACTAATTCAGTCACTTGAAACACGGCTATCTTGTAGTAGACGTAGCGACATAGCGTTATGAAAATAGTAATGAAAGCGGAAGAACTTTGACACCCGCAAGAAGTTTGGCATTTATAATATTATAATTAGTTAAATTCATTAATTCCCTTTTTGTTATTCATACACTACAGTTACTTATTATGAAACTGACTCGAAAAAAAAAATCTTTGTCAGTCGTTAATTAGTTTTTCAGCTTATTTCGTCTAACATAAACAAGTAATTACAATTTATAAGATTATGGAATTTATTGTAGTCTTACATTAATTATTACGCCTACGTAGGTACATATCATGGAATCCTTAAAAGACTTTAACAAAATAAACCTACTCCATTGTTTCTATGTTCACGTAGTTCAAGTATAAGCTGCATAAGGTGAATTAGTCAGGCGGACAGATAGAAGCTACGTAATGCGATAAATTAGTGCAAACAAAAGTGAACACTATTCCGTTGAATCAAGGTTTAAATTTTAATATGAAATTTGTTTATATCTATGTATGCCTATGTATAATGTATAGGTCGACTCGGGACATTATTTTCTTGCGATTTGTTCTAGATGTCCGTTGTATTATAAGGTCTTTGAGGTTACCTTAAAAAACTAATCACTATGGTCGCAAAGTCTTATGTTAGTGGTGCATTGTTCAGTTGGCAGAACGTTCTTATTGTAATAATATTAATGTTTTTAAATCTGTTTCGCAGTTCGCCATTCAAGCGTCAAATGTCGCTCCGCATCAGCGAGTTGCCCTCGAACCTGGAGAGGCAACGTGCAGGGCTGGGCTCGCCCCCGCGGGTGGCGGCGCCCGTCTCGTCGGCGGCCCCCATTGTAGCCGCAGTAGCCGCAGTACCGGCTACAGGGGCCTTGGAGAACAGGGTAGACACCTCACTTTTACAGGTAAGCTAATTGTAACAAGCTCTCCGCAATAGACTTGAGACTGACTATTTTAGGTTTCTATAGGAGCACTTACCTTTACGAATTTACAAAATATAAAACACTAAAGAGAATATCCGCGGTCTGAGCAACAGGAGATAGACAGATTGCATTGTATAATAATGAGAATGTACTTTAGAAACTTGACTGTTCCTATTTAGATAGAAATTACATATCACAAAAACTGAATTGTAGTTCAGTGGTCAGAGCAATCCCCTAGAGAAAGGCCGTAAGGTCGAGTCCTGCCGATGAAATTTTGGTTTTAGTGATTTATAAAAATCGATCTAAATATTTAAGAATTTTAGTAGCAAATTCATTGCTTTCAAATACAGAAATATATTGACTACATATTTAGTGTTTCTGAGTATTCATTTTGTTGTGTCAGGAGTCAATCCCATCGGACCCAGTGGCAGCTATGTGCCAGCAGCTGTCGGCGGGCCTGCGCGCGCTAGTCGAGGAGCCGGCGACCGCCGAGCCGCTGGGAGTGGCCCCGGGGGCGCTGCCTCACCCGGACGCGTGGCTGGGCCGAGTGGCGCGGGCTCCTGCACTACACGCGGCCGGGCGAGCCGCCTCCTACGCTGGGCACCTACCCAGCACCAACCCGTTCTTATCCTCCTCTGCTATATAAACTAACTGTCAATACACGAACAGTGCAGGCTCGTGAGACGGTCGATAAAATTGGCCAAGTTCAAGTTGAAATTAAGATTGAAAACTGAACAAAAGAGGCGTTCTCAACTGTCTGAGCCTGCAGGCGATCTGTTAGTGTGTAGGCTGCTTAACAACCAGCAGGGTTAGCACAACCAGCGTCGACTTCTGTCGGTAAACCAATGATAACGCAGAAAAATAAAAATAAAAGATGTTGATTGGGTCACGTGACATGTTTCGACTTTAATCGACACCGCCTTCAGTATACCTATATTATATCATCATATGGTATCATCTGTTGAATATACGTCATATTCAACAGATGATACCATAATCACGCCTATATCCCCATGAGGATAAGCGAAGGTGAATTACGCATTCACATTTTGTCTATAACTTTGTTGGCTACCGGGTACTATTTACAATATAAAATCGATAAACATTCTGTAGTCTAAACTTTCAAACCGATGTTACATACCTACGATCTCTATCTCGGTGTTTATTTGGACACGTGACCCCAAATTTCTGCGACATCATTGGTTGAATATGTCGATGTCGACAATGCTAGCTCTTACGGCAACTAGCAAAATACTAACATAACACGAGAATTACTACCAATAACGCGATCGATGTTACGACACATGGCGACTCATAGTTGTAAAGTGATAGCACTTAACTAGTACGATGTTTCTAAAGCAAAAACGTGGTACTTATTCGTGTGAACTCGTTAACTGTAAAGAGAATACCTTTCTATAATACTTGTATTTGAAGCTCAATGATCGAATGAATCTTACGAACCCTCGTATATGTAAAGCGACCTACTTATCAAATTACATGTTAAGTAATTGAAATATTTACACAAAATTATTGTAAGAAAACGAAATATTAAAAATAAACATAAATACAGTGCATTAAGTTTTAGAATGAAACCATTGTCCTAAATTAAAAACACCATTGGGGACATAATACAAGAGAAGTTTCACGTTTCGTTCGTGTGTACTACGATATCTCATTCTCAAATCTAACGCACTTATATTGAAAATATACTTGAAACCAAAAACATCCACTCAATCTGTAATGAAAATTAATTATAGATTTAATCAGAATGTTTTGCTCTCGAGTGTACAGTTTTGACATTGATAACATATTGATGTGAATGTTTCATCTGAATATAATGAACAACGCAAAAGTGCAGCTACATTATCGACTTAACCGTGATTGAATATATTTTATAAGCAATGAAATGTGGTAACTTTTCCTCATATAATTTTGCAGACTATATATAGTTTTTATTATTTGTCTATTTTTGAATAGTGGACTTAAAGCAAATCTAGGATTATTTCGTATATATTTCGTACATATTTGACGAAAGCTTCGGTAAACCTGTATATCTAACAAGTTGAATATTTCACACCAAACTCATGATCGAACTACTTTGATTAAGAGAAGAATTAAGTATGAAAATCAATATCTTATAGTTCTCCATTATATAACTTTATAATGAATACTGAATGTCTAGCTTAATACTTAATCAGATGTACTTACTTTAAACATAACTATTATACTCTTATAAATTTTAAGCTATGGCAGAGAATATCACTAATTGAATCCTTTAGGAATAATTTAAAAAAAAATGTCGCTACGATAAAATTTGAGACAAAAATAAAAAGAATAGAATGAGAGCTGGTTTTTGTTCCTTCATATTAAATTTTCAATTGACATAAGGTCTCTCGATTCGACTAATCGTACATAATATCGAATAGATTAGATGTTGGAATCGATAAAACCGTCACAATTGACTTACGGAGTTAGCTAAAGTCTATTTAGTTCTGCTGTTTACTACTATTACGAGAAAATTTCGTTTCTGTTGCACATTTCGATAAACTAAGAATAGAATTAATTATTTAAAAATATTTGTTCACAGCGTTGAAGTTAGTTTCAATTAGACCAAATACTATAACAAAATGTCAGAAGAAATAGATTCAACGCTTTGCAATTAAAATTAAAAAATAAATAAAAGGAAATGTGCAACAGAATCACAAACACTCATTAGAAAACACTTGTGTTTAAAACAAAGGTTTTAGCCATAATGTCTATAAACGATAGCTATGCTTGAATGTTATTATTCTAGGACAACGCAATGGTAAGTAAAATATTAAAAAAAAAAAACACTTTAAACTTATTTTAAATTTCTTAATAGCACTATTTTTCGCAGGATTAAAAAGACAACAAAACGTCGACAATTATTTTTTTTTAAATATTTTACTTACCATTGCTTTGTCATGGATTTTCGCCGAGTAACGCCTGGTTCCATCCAATATTCTAGGACAATTTAAAACTAAGTAAAATATAATTCGTGACATGTAAAAAATGGCAACTGTGGACTACATAATATGAAGATTAAGAAGATATGAAGAGTTACATTTTCGTTTATTAAGACGTACAAAAAATCTATAACCTGAAATAAAGTTAGTCTAATAATCGATGTGTAATTTGAAAATCTAACATTAGATTGTACAACGCACAAAGGTATTATGTATCCAGCTTACAATAATTGTATTGTCTGCATATATTATTCCTTGGCGCTCTGTACATAATCATAATTTATACTGTGATCGGATGGCCTCAGTACTCAAAGAGATCTACTAAGAACAGTACCTGTTTATATAATAATATCTACTGTACCTAAGCATATGACAGTCTATATACTTGATAAGAGTACTTAAATCAATGATTATAATAATTCGTACTTAACAGCACCGCGCTTTCGCGCTAAACTCACTGTTGTGTAAATGTTCGTAGTAAATGTATACGTAAGATGAATCCGGGTTAAGATATAATGTATATCAACATCACCGGTAATCTTACCCGCTGGTGATAAGGTGATGGGATTAGGTGATAGGTATTTCTGGATAGGGATTTCAAATATTTCGTCCAGTATTAGTCGGGTCAATCAGATTTTTACTGATTCACGTTTACAAAACACAAATAAACGAACAATGCAGTATTTTAATATTAAATCACTTTATGTAATATATCGATTTTGGACATATTTTCCTCTTAATTTTTTTTTGTATATACTTGTAAAGTTTAGGCTATTATGACTTTTTTACCATTGGTGGAGATCTGTTTTTATACTTTTTTATTAAAACTTTTTCTATGCTGCTATAAATAGGTGTTTGGATCGAACAAATGGTAATAATTTCTTAGTACTCAAATAGAAAATCGCGTACTTACTTTTACTTATTTTTTTATAATTAATTTAGTTATGTGTTATATGTTTTCTGTTATGTTGAGCCAATTATTTTAAGTGTAGGTTATTCCGAATGATAAAATTGAATAGGTAACATTTTTGTTTCTTCTCCAGTGGAATATATACACGAAAAAAACAATAGTAAATTTTAAAACAATAAATAATTGCATTACAAAAAAGTATAGATACCTTTACATTCCACATAATTTAAATTGAACCATTTGTAAAACCATTGTAACCTGATCTATTTATTATTAAGATATAATCAAATGCATATCACTGGTTAGCTTTGCATAACTTAATCGCACTTGTAACAGCTATATAATAGTACTTAACAATAAGAAGTCACTTAGTTATACTGCACAAGCACATTGTACGTGAACCAGCTAAATGCACGTAAATGTCTTTACAATGTTATAAATGTAATGTTTAGTGTTTATTGATGAGATGACAAGTTTCCGTGTTGTAGTGGTTCGAAATTTAAATTATATCTAGTATAAACTACCCTCATAGTCGAATACAAACATACAAATCATAATTAAATTAACAATTCTGTTGTTTAATAAAAGTTTGATTTTATTATTATTTTGAGAGATAGTTAAAATACTAACAGTAATATACAATTTAAAATTACTTATAAACAATGATAGCCTTACAAACTCAAAGTATGGTATAATAAAAGAATACTGGTTTGAAATAACGTAAGGATTGTTATCACATGCTAGATATAACTTAAAGTTAGGTAACCACCAGGATTCGTGTCATCGGAATTTACTTTTATATCTCAAAAGTTTAATAAAAACATTATTTTTGTGATACTAAACAGTTTTTAATATCCCAGTGTTTAATATAAAGCAATTTCAAAAAGTAAATTTTGTGAAGTTTGCTGCAATGCGAAGTACCTACATTAGAATCATAGGATAAAAAATAAATGGGTAGGTCATTCCGAAATATATTTTCGTGTGCTTATTATTAAAATATACTTACTAGGTTTTGGAAATCGGAAAAGTTGTACTTAAATAACAATGTTGTTTCGGACTTATTTGTTGGGTGTTATTTGTACAATATACAGTGATTTATCTTTGTCTAAAGCATGTAAATATTGGCGTATATATGTAGATATTTTAGATAATGAGAGTTCAAATATTATAAAATAAATAAATTATGTTTAGTTGAATTATGTCGTGTTTTAAATATCCTGACCTAACGTACAATCAAGATGAGATGATCACGATAGAGAAGGAATACCCTATCTCAACCCAGTGTGGTATCCATGTATAAATGGAGATGGGGGAGGCCTTTGCCCAGCAGTGGTGGGAGTCAAAATACTCCACATATTATTATTATTTCCTTCTTTTTTATTATTATGAGTATTATTCTCTATTTTTCCTAAACTCTTGTTGTTTTCGTTGTTTTTGGTAGTTTATGTTGTAAAAGTGGAGTAATAAATGTTTTCTTCTTCTTCATGCTCCTTAGTTTACATTTTGCTGTTCTTTTTTTTTTAAAGCCCCAAATATTAATGTACAAGGCAAATTGAACACACCACGCACAAATCGAATTTAAAAAAGTTAAAACATAAAATATGCAGAAAATGCAACACACTGTGTAGTCTTACATAAATCCAATAACTACTATCAGAGATGTACAATGTAGAACTTGTACATTCAGCGTTGTCTAGCGAAGGAGCTATTTCATTTTGAACACTAAATCAAATCAGTACTTACAAAAAAACGTGCAAAAAATCCTCCTCGTCATTGCCGATTGGGATGGTTCCCAGTTAGGATTATGCTGACAACGTGGCCAAACTAATATTATAATCGGAAAGCGTGTGATTTGTACACACGTCTTCACAGCCAAACGACTTGACGGATTTGACTGAAAATTGCCATAAGGACAGCTCTGGGAATGGAGAAGAAAATAGGAACTATTCCACTCGGGTGGAGTTGCGGGCAACAGCTAGTTCACAATAATTTAAAATTTCCTCACTAGTTGCAAATGTCATTCAAATCGGTCTAGCCGTTCTTTAGTCAACTGATTTTTTTTATAGGGACCTTGGATAAATAAAGCAACAAAAAAAAACTCCAAAGTCCACTGCACCACTTTATTTATTAATAGGTACATCAATACATTAGTCAACGGCATAAACTTCAGTGCCTACGTACTACCTAAACAACGTATAATATTGTCTGCAAATCATTCTCTTAAACATTACAGAGGTCAGGTGACTAAAACATCCACTTCTCTACCTAACTTACAGACACTAAACCATCCAGTATATTAACGTTACTTACATTATTGCAAGCTAGATTGTTTTATACATTTCAATGTAATTTTGTAAGTAATTCATTATGTTTTTTTTTATTTATAAATATAGAAAATCGCGAAAATCTGAAAATGTATACTGTCCATAGAAAATTTCTTCTAAGTGCTGACCAAGAGTAAAAGTGAAAGGTTCTATAGTTTTCACTAAAATTGTTTCAGCGAGAACTACAGAATTCTCTTTACATCTCTCTTGGTATAATATTCACTCAATCTCATACACAATAATAATATGTGTATGAGATTGAGTTGTATACAAAGGCAGTCAATTTTTTTTTGGCTCTTCCATTTTTTTAAAATTAATAACAATTACCTACCTACTGCTATTGAATATGCATTAACACCAAAGAAACGTAGCTATATCGTCATCTCTGCAAGTAACTGTGCATATATTTCTGTAGCATTATAAATATTACTAACCCATTATTATAACATATATAATATTTATTTAAGCTGCATGCTACGTCTACTACATACATCGAAATTTCAATATAAATTACGTGATTGAATGTTTGTATGATACAACTTACCCAGCGATGAAGAAAACCGGCCATACATAAATAATAAAATATAGGTACATAAATATGACTAGCACTAATTTATATTCACAGATACATAATTCCACCGCAACACTAGAAAATTGGAATGAAGTCTATACATGACTACATTTACATGAAACTAAAAATTAAATGTTATATCACAATTGTAAAAAGAAAACACCTTTTTAATTTGACTTTCAATAATAAATTTGATTAATTAATTAAAACAATTCTAATAAACTCATTATTATATTAAAAACCTTCTAAATTAGATATATATGTATATTATTCCACATTAAAACAAGAGTAATAAAACTACATTAGATTACGCAACAATTAAATAATAATAAAAAAAACATCTTAGAAACAGGTCGCGTCAGATAAAAAGAACGCTCCTCCACTCTGGCCCAGCGTTCTTCTTAAGGTGCGTCCAAATATTGAGCGGCAAGAGCGCGGCAGCAGCAAGCGGCATGGCCAGGACACAATTCTGCCGCGCTCTAGTTAGGACAATCCGACGAATGTTTGTGCGGCAATATGCGAGACACGCCGCGCGACTGCGAATTCAGTCAGTTTGAACCTAAACTACAATGAAGACGTGTACCAGTTTTTTACTCTGTGTTTAACTCGTTAAATGAGCCATATAATTCAATCAGTCTAATTGATGTTTCATTGTCCATTTTTGCGAAGCGCAAACACGTCCAGACACGATTACCGACGAACGACACTGAGCAATGTTTGCGCGCTCGCCGCTGCCGCGCGCGGCAACCGTCCAATCATAGCGCGGCAGCCGGGCACACTTGCCGCTTAATGTTTGGACGCACCTTTACGTGTTTATAAATTTGTATATACTAATAGACGCTGAATGATTGAGATCTATCTTAAAAATAAAGTAATAAAATGTACATCTTATTTATATTAATACTGTTTTAAATAAAATAGCACTATAAAAAGCGTGTATAAGCAATGATTTCTAAATATTGATCTTAAACATAAAATATTTGGCGATATTATTCAGTGTATTTGACGCCAAACAAATGAGCCAAGTAATTTTTTCATTCCATGTCGCTGGCAACATGCCATATATTAATTTATAACGCGACCAAACAATTAGTGCAAAATACTATTGGATTGTAGCTGTTTAAGACTATAAGAACTTGATTGCTATAGTTACTAGCGTAGTTGTAACACTTCGGAACTACGAAAGTTATAGCAACTGTACATAGTAGTAACTATGTCTCATTTTGAAGTTCAGTTCAGACGATAAGTGAAAGATATAGAGGCCTTAAAGTATGCTATACATTTCGTAGTCGACACGAAGTGATGGTAAAAGCTATAACTATAGTAATAGTTGTTGTAATCGAGATGATTGAGCATGATCAAAGCTACGTAAAGAACAATTATATATCTTATAGTATAATGTTTTAGCTATGGATATATGACAATCAAATGTGAAAGTGATTCGCAGATATTCTTATGCGTACTGCGTTATAAGCTTTCCGTAATTATAAAAAATATCACATGAAAAAGAACACCTTAGAAAAAAGTAAAAAAAGGTAACAAATTCAGTTGTAATATAATTTAGTAGGTATAAATAGATAGTAATATGAATTAGAAATAGGGGGATTATAGCGGAATAGTATTTGTTTAGTATAGAATAGACTGCGACTGAACTTTGTTTTGTATGGAGATGTGTTGTGTATGAGTATGTGTGAGATGTAATGTTAATTCACGTACACGTTTGTGTATTTGAGACACGTACGCATCCGTGGACGTGTACGCTGTTAGTGTATGTGTAGACGTTCGCGTGCGTGTACGTGCACGTGAGTATGTATGTGTGTGTGTATGTGTCCTAATCCCTCTTGCCGCTAATGTGATCGTGACAGCGCTGACAGACGCGTACAGGGCGGAGAGCGCGTAGACGACGCACCGGCGCTTCATACCGCGAGCATCGTCCACAGAACACGGCGCCACACTCGCGGCAGTGGTGGCGACGCTCCAGCGCAGTGAACCGTACCTATACGTGTATACCAATGTATATATACACAGCGTATGATTGTAAAAACTTCTATAATCACACTCGCATGATTGATATTGATATGATTGTAATTACTGGCGATTGGATACGATTAGCCTCGAGTTTTTATTGCCAGGTTTTTCATTTCAAAACTATTAATATTATAAATATTCTAATCGCCAATATCTTATAATTTGACGATATTTACAACTTTACGATGACATTGTGAATTTTTAGACATGGATCTTGTGAGATAAGAACTTGGCAATAAAAAGTCAGGACCACTCTTTTCAAATCGCCAGTAATAACGACACTTCAATCAATCATATAAGTGTGAATACAATCTTACGGTTTTTACAATCCTACGGCGACATATACACATTAAATAGAATCTCTGCAGTCTGAGCATACATTCAAGTTATTGCTTTGTAATGGGAATGCACTTTTAAAGTTGACTGTACGTGCTTACTTTTGACACTAGATTTAATTTTATGTCTAGTTAATTCACGAAAAATGATCGTGTTTATAGCTTACCTGGCATTGTGTACAGTACGGGGCAGTATCATCTCTTATCCAATGATCGGCCGGACCGCCCTTCGCTCCGGATGAGGTCGACATGTCGGGCGCTGACCAACGGAATATCTATAAACGACCACATTGTAATATTAACTTTACTCAATAAACTTACATTGAAGAACCTATAATGAAACATTTTATATTTGCCGACTAATGATAGATCTGTGAATTACATAGCATTATGAAAAAATATACCAGTCCGTCAAACAGACTATTTAAATAATATTTAAAATAAACAAATTGTAACCTGTTGTCTATAGACATTTAAGTAAGTCAGCTAATTTCAACTGTATATGTCTATAACTACCGAGTCAATTTTCCTCTAAAATTTCATTGACACATAAATGGCACCAAATAATTATTGGAATATGGACCACTCAGGAAGTAGTAGCTTTCAATAAAAATAAAAATCCGTTCTCCCAGTCGACAGATATGAGGTAACAAACGTAAAAAAATATAGTCGAAAAAAGAACCTATTTTTTTTGGAAGTCGGTTAAAAATCAGTAACGTCTTACCCGTCCCCTAGCGTCCCCCACGGCCAGCCCCCGGCCGCTGCGAGCCGCGGCCACGGCGGTCACGGACGCGGGACACGCATTGTCTCGCCTCTCGTACGCCGTGTGCATAGTCAACTTGCCGCGGAGTATCAACCGTCTCATCCATGTTACTGTTAACTCTGCATTTTGACAAAATAATTAATCAATGGAAAATATGATGTTGAATTTTTAGATAATTGCAATGATTATAAATTAAACTTATAAATTAAACGCTAAATAGAAGACATTATAGACGTCGACATATGTTTCACCTACTTACGAGGCATTCTCAAGGCTGTCTCAAAGAGAACATGGACTTTCGCCAGGTAACGCCTGACTCCATTCAGAAAATAATTAATTTATATTTTTTAAGGACTAAAATCTTATATCAAGGAGGGTACAGAAATATTATACGCCCACTATTCGCCCGTAAATTTGTTTGCCCCATGTAGTAGAGGGCGAGTCTATTGTCGCTTATGTGAAACTTTACTTTAAGTGTTTCAATAATAAACACCACCTTAAAGTTTTGTACTTTTTAGGTACTTCAGATTTTTTCTGATGGTTTATATTATGAACTAGCTGTCCCAGCGAACTTCGTACCACCTGAACCGTACTTTTAAACCTACTCTAAACTTCTACAATTCATTTAAGAGCAAAATTTTGCCAAATCGGTCCAGCCAGTTTTAGTGAGACAAACGAACGGCTATTGATTTTTATTTATATAGATAGAAGATAATAGATTTGGCAACTGATTGACATATGAAAGTACAGTATCACGACATATTATAAAACAATGTCACTTTCGTCTGTTTGTATGCCTTATCGCATACATACAGACAGATATTTAAATCTACGCAACGGATTTTGATGCAGTTTTCACCAATAGATAGTGGTTCTCGAGAAAGGTTTTTGTGTATATAATTTGTCAAGCGGGCGAAGTCGCGGCCGTCAGCTAATGTAATAATAAAGGTAAAAGGTATGTACAGTCATGGTTCAAAAGTGCATTCCCATTACAATTCAATAGCTTGAATGTATTCTGATGCTCAGACTGCAGAGATTCTATTGAGTGATAATGGAAATGCACTTTTGACCCTTACTGTACCTATGCAACCATAATGCCGTATATCATGTTCATTTCTGTGATACTCACCAGTATCGACAGTTGGTTGTATTATCTTCGGTCGAAGTACGGGTGCGGGTGCGGGCGACGACGGCGCCGACACTACTACGAAGGAATCGGACAAACTCGTGTCAGACTTGCTCGTACGTAGTTGACTCTCAGTAGGTGTGTCCTCTGTACCAGCACCGACTTCCATTGAACATGTTTCACTAGACTCACCTATACTGCCACCACCTATCAAAATATTAATTAAAATAAAACATTGCCACTGCGACGTGCCAATTCTAGTGCTAGGCTACACGCCTCAGTTGTAAACGGACCGGTCTTAGGGTGGGTGACTATTTCTTAAGACTCGTGTCACGGAGAGCACGTTAAGCTGTCTGTCTCGGTTGCAATACGAAAATCCGACTGGTCAAACTACAGAACTTCGGTATCGCCAATATGTAGTGAAGGTCAGATGGCAGCAACTTGACGGAAAATAGCAAAATTCAGCCGCATCGCAGATACACTGGAAAGGCGACGCCACAAGTTCGGTTAAAGGTGCAGTTGGAGACAGAATATTTATTTAGAAGCTGGAATCCCAAGGGACAGTAAAATTCAAGCAGATCAGAGCTACATAGATAGGCAGTTATATCCTGACAATGTAATTAACTTACTTTTACGATACAACGGATTAGTCTTAGACTTTCGGCGAAGCACAACGTTTCCTTGCTTCTGCAGTAGGCTCCGTCTCTCTTCTTTCTCCAAATCTAAGTCTTTCTCATTGTCATACTCTTGCTTGGCTTCATCACAAGAGTCGACGTGATCGTCCTTTTGATCCGTGTACTGTTGACATTCTTCAACATCACTGCAAGTATCCTTTTCTTCATGTCTCCTGGCAGATTCCTTAGCGCTTGTAGTTTCACAAGCGTCTGATAGAGAACTTTCTGAACCGGATTTTGTGATACGGCTTGCTATTAAAATAAAAAAGAACAATACCTATACAACATGTTTTGTAATTTTTAAAAACATTATTGTCGAGTAAACTTGTCACAAGTTACAGGTACTCGTATTATTACAAAGTAGTACATTTAAGAAGAGCCGTGAACATCGCGCTATCAATAGTGCCGTAATATCAGATATTGTTTAAAAAGGACATTACATGGCATATTATAAAATTGTCTTCACAATGAATGTGCCGACACTAAGGCGCTGTCTCCACGAGCGAGAGAATCGCGACGATATTGTCGTCGTGCCACGTATTTCTATACACTCTCTATGAACGCGTCTCCACACGGCGATGTTATCGCGGCGATATAAGTACAGAGTCGTCGCGATTCTCTCGCTCGTGAATACAGCGCCTATGATATAAAAAATACAAACCATCATTTTCTTGCGACAAACTCATTTGTTTAACCAACTCTTCGACCCTTTTGATAGCTGCTTCTCTGTCGCGTGGTTCTATTTCCTCAGATTTCGGTTCACTCTCGGATTTAACTTCACATTCCGATTTCGTCTCTTCGCTGTCTTGTACAGACAGTTTACTATTATCTTTTTCTATGTCTACTGTAGTGGAAGGGGTTTCAATACTCGTTACTTCAACAACTTGAATTTGTTCTTCTGCTGTTTCAGCGATGTAGTCTATTGACCACATCTAAACAAAAATACACACGTTAAAGGTAGGTCAAATATGAAATTTTGAATTCTGATAATCGCGGTGAAAAGTTTATTCCGATTGTACTTTTTCCTTGAACACCAAAAAGTTTGCTCGGATAAAATTTATCAATGAATTAAGCTCAGCTTTGTACTTATTGTTAGTTTTAAGTGTAAAGAATAAAAGTAAATAAACTAGACCCCCAATTACACACAATCTACTAAGGGACGGTCAACGTCAATACATTAATCTGAACCATGGGAGTCCACCGTGAACATTAAAAATGGAACAATAAATTATCGTGTCTGCCAAATAATTGTACCCTATTAGGAACTCTAATGTATCTATAAAAAAAACTGCACAATGTAGGTAAGTAATAGTCTCTAGGGAAATAGAGAACGGTCTCAATTCTTTGTATAGGATGAGGCATCTGTCCTAGTTTATATTTTATCTCTGATCTGAACAAACAACGACTTACCCTCACAACTCCATCAGTGGAGCCGGTAATAATAACATTAAGCGGGTCCCACTCCCTGGTCTGACTGAAGGCGACACACAACACTTGCTGCGACCGCTCTCGCCCTCCGACCGTGTCTACAGCTCCCAGTAAATCCCCATTGATGGACCACGCGTATAGCCAGCTGCCACTGCATGTAGCTATATCGCCCTACAGTAAACAAACATTGTTAAGAGACCCACACACTAACACAGATCGCCTGAAGTCCACCGGCGGAATTTGTAGCCAACTTGACCCTTATCAATTAGCTAACAGGCCGATCCGACGAACTGTTAGTCTATGTGGAGCTTTACCATAGCAATATATCTATTGTACTTGTAATAATATCAATTATGTAACGAAATACAAAGGTGAGCCCTTCGAATGCGGAAACAATTCTATTCTTTCGAATTATACTATGGTTAGGGTAGTGGCTATAAATGATAAGGAACCCTTCGAATCCGGAAACAATACTCTGAGTTTGAAATGGACTATCTAGGTCACAAATAAACATGGAAATTGAAAAAGAACTCGTTTCGTGTCGATAAATGATAACGATCTAGATAGCTTTATTGTAGTATCCCTATTTGGCGCATTCTAGGTTTTTAATTAATAGGTAAATAGTTTTCCATAGCACATTTGTGCGCAAATGCAAATACAGCAAAAGCATTTGGGTGACATTTTTTTATGCAGGGAACAAGATTATCCTTTATAAAGTAAGTTTACCTTAATGACGTAGTAGCTACCAATGCAAATGTTTTGTTGTTACATCTCATTATAATTAAACTGTAGTTAATTTAAACGGACAGATGTTAGCGATTTTCTCGTAAAACGAACAATCTAAAAAAGAAACATGTTTTACATGTTTGTAATCTCACTATTATTTACTATAAACGCAAAAGTTTATCTGACTGTTTGCTACTCATTCACGCAAATACTAATAGGATTTTAATGAAACTTTACAAATGCTAACTTAAATAAATAAAATTGAAGTGTCTGTTTGTAATTGCAAATAAACAGCTTTTTAATAAATGCACACATTATATGGAAGTTCCATAAAAACACAAAGGGAAATAAAAACATCATTATTTAAAATTTTTATTGTCTGTCTGACTGTTTGTTTCCGGGTTATCTGTTTTGGGACTTTCTCCAGCAGATCACACACACACATATCTCGCCTTTATCCCCGAAGGGGTAGGCAGAGGTGCATTACACACCCATAAATAGCATTTTTAGTCCCACGTTATAGGGGGCAAGCCTATTGCCGTCACCGGGCACATTTATAATGCGTTATGTCCAAAATGGCCAAATGAATTTAATAAAAACTAGCAGCTATATTGTATTTTTGAAAAAAAAAATAAACCCGTTGCCTTGCGATTAAATGTTGATGAAAGGCAACAAAATATTACGTACCAACCGCTATGGCACAGCCAATTAAAGTCCTGGGCGAAAAAAAATTCTTACAGTCAAATCATCAATCGCCAACGCCGATACAGGAGGCGGTGGCCCATACGAGTGTGGAGCCAGCAGCTGCCTTATAAACGTGCCACGTTCGACGTCCCACACGATGGTCTGTCCATCCCTACTGCCGCTCACTACCAAGTTGTACGCTGGACTCGCGGCTAAACATGTGACTGCTTCTTCGTGGCCGTAGAGGCACACTTTGACGGCTAGTCGACGACGACGTGCCCAGTATTGCCATACTGTTACCACCTAAGACAAAGATAAAGCTATGTTAAACAAGATGTTGTTTAAAATGCCGCCCTATCGTTCATTGCCGGGCGTTCCTGCTACGCCCTCGGAAGGATATCCCCAGTGCACTGGCGGAGGATGATCGCTATAAATTGGCTTATAAACCATTTCTTAAATTCTCGTGGGGATCGTGTACTGGAAAATACGCCACGCCTTTAATTTGCCACCTTTTCGAAAGGTCGACGTGTGAAAAATACAATCTGTTATCTACTTAATTTATAAAGCAGAAGTTTGTTTATTTGCTTGGTTTGGTACATTAATATGATGAGTTACTGCTTCGAATTGGAAACATTGTGTTAAATAGACCAATAGGAACGGGGCAGCAATGAAAAATGTTGAAAAAAAAAGGGTATTTATTGAGACGTCTGTTCCATACACTGCTTAAACAGTTAAGAATGCGCAATAATTCTATTCAATAAGTCTTAAACCTCACGGTGTATCGCCAAGGGGGACCGTTGAGGGGGAGATGCAACAACACGTGATTAATGGACAGTCCCTAAGTTCAATGTTGGTACAAGAATGTAAATACTTACCGTACTAGTCCCGGCCGTGACGATAGTCTTGTCCGAGGGACACACACACGCGACGACCTCCCCGCACGCCTGCGCGACAGTCTCACACACAAACAACGCCTTGTCGTTGTCATAGTTACCGATCCTTAACGAGTGGTCGGCGAACCCCCACGCCACGTACTTGTTGTACGTCGGCGGCATCAACACTTTGTTCTGCTCGACTGCTAGTACTGCTTTCTCTGTGTATAGTATTTGTCCTACTGGACCTTTCACTTCTGCAAAAAGTTTCATAACGTAAAAACGTCGATAAAAAATAAGTCTCTTGACTTTACTATTGTCTGTCTCTTTATGTACTTAACTAAATGTAAACAAACCATAAAAAAGTTCTTTTACATGGTCACTTTCCATTTGAGAATAAAACTTAACCAAAATATAGTAAAACAATGGAAAATTTGATGTTGAAATTTAGATAATTGCAATGATTTTGCTAACTAGAAGACATGTTAAACGTCGACATAATGTATCACCTACTCACGAGGCATTATCGAGACTGTCTCGAGACAATTGTCTAAATTTCAACATCAAATTTTCCATTGTTTTATCATGGACTTTCGCCAGGTAAAGACTGATTCCATTCAGCAAAATATCCTAGTAGTTTATGAAACTCTTGCATAAAGAAATGTAGGTTTTAAATGTCAACTTTTGAAATCATAATTCGAATGTTTATTTTGAAATTTTATTAATAACATGAGAATAGATTAACTACTATTATAGCTGAAAATCTTATTTTTCATTTTTTACTTTCTATATTTTACACTTCACCAATCACATTGTTATTCTCACGTAATGAGACCTATTACCGCTTATCTGAATTATGTTTTTCAGGACCATATATTTGTGGTGAGGTTACCTTGAGTATCTAATAAATCTTGGTGGAATAAGCATACCCAATTTCAAGTAAAGTTAAAATGATGTTACCTTTCACAGGTTGCAATGAAGGTCTTAAGTTTTCAAGATTATGGAAGAACAATTTTTCTGGCGGCGTTATACCCTGCGATGGTATGATGTTATTCGGGTCTAATATAGTAGAACTTCGTTGGGACATCTTCTTACTAGGATGGGCCTTTTTGAACAACTGTTTAGGTATTTGTCCAAAGTTATTAATGAAACCAATTGTTGCGTTCTTTTTTAGTGGATCGTCAATGCTGGAAAATTACATAAAATAAAAAAATTATTTTATTGCCATACTATAAAAAATATCAACTTCATACAATTTCCAATTATGTTTGTTTAATAATCAGCGGGAAATGTGGTACAAGAATTTAACTTTTTTTGAGGGGCATAGTACTCTATTACTAACTACTGGCTTTATGCTCCAAGATACGAGTAAGATAAATGTTAATAATCACAACAATGTGTCCCTACCCTTCATAAGTTGTACAAAATTATAGCACTGAAAAAAGCAACAAATAAATTTTACTGAACGTAGAACATCGAAAAATATTGATTAACAGCGAGTTCATTTTTCGTAAGTAGCTTTATTTTACCGAGTCCTACCCCAATATCTCAAAAAGAAATCTCAAATCAGGTAGCTAACAGAGTTATCCAGTTAAAATATTCGGAACAAAACTGTAAGGTTGCATTAATTCGTATAGAGCTGCAAAGTGATGCAGGTATTAAGTACATCATTATAAATCAAAAATCAAAAGTTCCCATCGATCCGACTTGTGCTAAAAAAGTTATTCAAGGTTGAAAAGTTTGAAAGTTGAAAATATAATAATCAATATTTTTCAATGTTCTACGGCCTACGTACTATTACCAATCACAAAACTTACTTATAAATATCGACGTTTCCTTCGTAGAATAAATGGTGAAACACATTACAGGCGTCAACAGCGGGTTGTCCTTGCTGTTTGTACCCAAACACCAGATCTATCCAATGGTGCAAACGGTGAGACACGTAATCTGATTCTAAAGCTGCTCGATGCATTCGGATAAACTCTCTGGGGTCTCCCTTGGCCCAGGGCGGTAATACTATATCACCTAGGGCTACCCCTGATTGCTTGTTACCTAAAAATAAATTGTTGTTTTATAGAAAGCTGACCATTATTTGCAAGACTTCACTACATATTCTAAAACAAAATCTTCCGCAGCGTCTCTGTCTCAAAGTACTGCACCGATGTTTATGCTGCTTTCACTAATGGATAGAGCGTTCTCTAGAAGGGTTCGGCTAATATTACCTATGTACACTACTACTCATCGCGGTAATGCATATCGAAAACCACACAGGCGAAGTCACGGGCATCAGCTACTTCCTCATATGTAAATACGCAATGTCTATTAAAATTGTGGTAAATAAATCTATTTGTTGTTACTTACCTAAATCAAAGTTATTGGAATTGACTAGAAACTCAGGCAGATAGAAGAATTCCGGTATCAGTTCCTTCACGTCCGCCATGTTGTGACGTGACGCAGAGTTCCATCCCTCTTTTATTGAGTGAAACATTCTAGAAAATTAAAATCTTCTTAGGAACAATATTGCTTCTATATTTTCACACACAAATTAGATGGGTATATTTTGTGCACATCACATTTCTCGACCTATTTTGTTAGTCGCAACTCCCACATCATCCACCGAGCCTTTTCCCAACTCGGGTCGGCTTTCCAGTCTAACTGCAATTCGGTTGAACTTCGATATTTTCCGTGAAGCGACTGCCATCTGACCTCCACAACCCATGGGCGATATCGGAGTTCTGTAGTTAGACCCGTCGTATTTTTGATTTAGGGCTCCAACTACCCCTAACGACTGCCATAGATGGTTGTATGACAACCGGGACCGACGGCTTAACATGCTCTCCGAGGCACGGACTCCCACATATTAGATGAAAATCTATTGCTGTTCCTGGTAATATAGAGTACATTTAGCAGAACTTTGTTCGTTTTTTTTTTCAAATTGAAGACGACATTGGCTCCGAATAGGTATCCTTAGCATTCTCAAGTCTAATGACCACTAAATTCTTGAAGGAAGACAGTTATTTGCCGCTCCTGACGCTCACATCGTTAGTATTTTTTCTTATAGGGTTTTTATCTTACCTATCTGCGAGATCAAAATGGCCGCCTTGCAGCTTGAGGAAGTGTTGAGTGAAAGGCTCCATTCTTACTAGATACGAGCATACTATCATGGCGGAAGAGTAGTGGGTGCCGTAATGATAAGGTGGTGTTTCGCCGTGAGGGTCATCCCATTCCTACGAATAAAATTTAGACAAATAATACCATGGTAAGCTGCACAAATAATGAGTTAGGTACACATTAATACGACTTTTGTGTACTAAAATGTGGCTGAATGAACTCAAAAAGTAATTTAGTTTAACGGCGTTGCCGCGGCCGCCCGCAACACAGTCATGGGGCCCGCCTGGGGCCAACCACCCCAGGAGGCTGCCCCACATGTTGCGCATAATCCTGATGTGGGATCGCCGCTCCGGGTGGTAACCGGTGTGGGGTAGCGGCGGCCTTGCATCAGGGGGGTTTGGGAGCCCTTCCGTCCGGCGGGTCGGCTCCGACCTAACCACACGGTTCTAGACAAAGCTAGCCCCTGCGCTTTGTCACTTACTGCTGCACCAAATGTCGCCCTGTCTTCACGCTTCTTCTTCAAAATCTACAATGGCAGTGCAACAAAAAAGAAATAAACGTTACACAGCGGCCCTAGGAAACCCCACAACTTCACATTTCGAGGTGGAGTTCACTAACGTCCGTGGACTCCATGCGAACCTCGATACCGTCCACCACCACCTTGAGACGGCACGGCCCGCTGTGATGTTCCTCACGGAGACACAAATACGCCGCCCTGACGACACGTCTTACCTGTGTTACCCCGGCTATGTCATCGAGGAACAATTTCGAGACAAAGCCGGGGTGTGCGTGTTCGTTAGGGCGGATGTTTGCTGCCGCCGGTTGCGCTGCCTAGAGAACCCCTCCAATTCCGTCCTTTGGCTGCACGTAGACCATGGCTCTATGAGCCAGATCTACGTGTGCGTCTACCGATCCCACACAGGGGATTCTGAGACAACAAAGCTCTTCCAGTACCTCAGCGAGACGGCTGATGAAGCGCAGGTGCGGTTCCCGAACGCTGACCTAGTGTTTCTGGGGGACTTCAATGGCCATCACATTGAATGGCTGGGGTCCCTCAAGACTGATCATGCGGGTAGAGCCGCCCATGCGTTCGCTCTCTCCCACGGTCTGACCCAGATGGTATGCGGGATCACCCGGATACCAGACAGGTCAGATCACGCGCCCGCTCTGCTGGATCTACTGCTGACGAGTCGCCCAGCCCAGTACAGTGTTTCGGTAGGAGCCCCACTGGGTAGTTCCGACCACTGTGTTGTTCACGCTGGCATGAAGGTGTCACCTCCTGCACGTCCTGTGCAAACGTCACGACGACTATGGCACTACTCGTCAGCGGATTGGGACGGTCTACGCGATTATTTTGCGTCCGTCCCCTGGAGCCAGCGCTGCTTTGTAGGAAAGGCTCCTTCGGATAGTGCTTCTGCTATTGCTGGCGAGATCAGTTTAGGGATGGATTATTACATCCCTTTCACTGATGTCGCCAGTATCCGCAGAGCCCGTCCCTGGTTCGGGCGAGATTGTGCCAAAGCTGTTCGACAAAAACAGTCGGCATATCGCGCCTGGATCAGGGCCCGGGCTGTGCGCGACCCAAACGTGGGCCACCTCAAAGCAGCGTACAACCGGGCCACAAAGTCGAGTAAGAGGGCCTTTAAGAGAGCGGATGCCCAGCGCGTCGCGCGGCTTGGTCAGGAGCTCACTTCCCATCCCACGGGCAGCCGTGGATTCTGGCAACTGGCCAAAGCCGTGCAATCTAACTTTTGTCAGCCCTCGCTGCCACCGCTGCGTTACCCAGATGGAACACTGGCTCACAAAGCCCAAGAGAAAGCGGATATGCTCGCAGACCTCTTTGCGGCTAATTCCCGGGTCGACGACCGTGGCCTGCAGCCCCCCGCCATCGCCAACTGTGGCCACACAATGCCTGATATTGTTATCAGGCAATGTGATGTACGGGCAGTGCTGCGGTCACTCGACACGCGGAAAGCCAGTGGCCCTGACGGCATTCCGGCGGTGGTGCTACGAAAATGTGCAGCTGAGTTGTCTCCAGTATTAACGCGTCTGTACCGCCTGTCATACTCTTCAGGGCTCGTGCCGGAGGTCTGGAAGGAGGCGAACGTACAACCGATCCCCAAGAAAGGGGATCGGTCCGATCCAGGCAACTATCGACCCATAGCTGTCACCTCAGTCATTTGCAAGGTGCTTGAGCTCCTTATAAATAAGCAGCTCATGCAATTCCTAGAGGATCACTCGCTAATCAATGATCGACAATACGGCTTCAGGCCAAAGCGATCAACGGGTGATCTTCTGGCATTCGTAACGCATGTCTGGGGTGGGGCTATGGAAAGGCACGGCGAGTCCTTGGCTATTAGCCTGGACATCGCCAAAGCCTTCGATAGGGTCTGGCATGCTTCGCTCCTTTCCAAGCTTCCGGCATATGGTCTACCTCCTCAACTGTGCAGCTGGATTGCCAGCTTTTTAAACGAGCGCCGAGTGCGGGTCCTCTGCGATGGCCAGGCTTCTCGCTTCTTGCAAGTGAATGCCGGGGTACCGCAGGGGTCCGTACTATCACCAACTCTCTTTCTTCTGCATATCAATGATATGCTATCCCTCGGGAACATTCATTGCTATGCAGATGACAGCACACTGCACGGGAGTTACTCGGTTCGTCCGACGGCGGGGCGATCTGAGATTGAGGAGGAGAGACGACGACTCGTGGCTGATCTCGACCGTAACCTCGACAGTATCTCTCAATGGGGTACCGAGAACCTGGTCGAGTTCAATGCCCGCAAAACACAGGCGTGTGCATTTACTGCGAAGAAATCCCCTTTCCTTCCCCTACCCTCTCTTCAGAATGCATTATTACCAATGAAGGACAACCTTGATATCCTTGGCATAGACGTTCGTCGAGAGCTCAATAATAAAAACTACATCGAAAGATGTATAGGGCTAGCTTCGCGGAAACTAGGAATACTGAATAAGGTAAAGAGATTCTTTACACCGGACCAGAGGTGTCTGCTGTACAAGACGCAGATTAGACCCTGCGTCGAATACTGCTCTCACCTCTGGGACGGCTCCGCGAAGTATCTGCTGGACGCTCTCGACGCTATGCAGCGACGGGCTATCCGTATTATTGGTTGTCCGGAGGTAACGGGAAGCCTTGAGCCGCTAGCTCAGCGCCGAACAATAGCTTCCTTGGCCGCATTCTACCGTATTTACCACGGCGAGTGTTCTGAAGAGCTCTTCAATCTGATCCCACCCTCTTCCTTCCGATCCCGAACGACTCGTGCCGGGCAGAGATGCCACCCCCACACAGTGGATAGCATGTTCGCGAGAACCGAACGTTTTAAACGTTCGTTTCTCTGCCGAACGATAGTGGCCTGGAACGCCCTGCCTGTGCACGTGTTTCCTCCCACATATAATCCTGGGTTCTTTAAGCGGAGCGTGAAGAGGCACATCAGTAGGTCGTCAAGTTGAGGGCCACTCTCAATAGTAATGTGTGCTGTGAGAGTGGCCCAGAATCGCTAGACGTCGTCACGACTTACCACCAGGCGGGCGGCGTCAATTTGGCGAACCAAATATAAAAAAAAAAAAAAAAAAAAAAAAAAAAAAAAAAAAAAAAAAAAAAAAAAAAAAAAATCGGTTGTCTGTAAAGTCGGTTTACTGACGATAGTTGAACGTGCCAACCAGATGTCGAACGCTACCGAACTCGGAGGCCGATTGTGCCTCTTTGTCGCTCGTTCCGCGCTCTCGCTTGCACTTCAAGCCTTAAATGGAACGCCTCATTTTTTCGTGCGTGCACCCGGCTCCATCGAATTATAAGACGTTGTCACGTCAAAAGCATTTTTTATGATTATGTACAGTCAAGTTTCAAAAGTGCATTCCCATTATAACAATGCAATAACTTGACTGTATGCTTATGCTCAGACTGCAGAGATTCTATTTTAATAATGGAAATGGACTTTTGAACCTTGACCGTACTTACCTACATTCCAGGATGTCTGCGATGAGGTCTACTAATGCTGGTTACTGCTATAAATTACCTTATATCTTTTTCTAAACTGGTCCAATCTGTCTGAGCTCTGTGCACCCATAGGCTTGGTTAAATCTCTGAATGTATTCGGATCGTTGAGATCTAATTCGACCGAATCGTAATCAGCTAGGATCCAAGGGAAGACTGGATATTGCATCAAGTCATTGTATGATCGACCCGCTAATGTATTTAAATGCATCAGATATTGAAAGTTTGAGATTTCACCTCGCTGTAAAAGAAAAGTTATTTGTGTCACCTTCAAAACTATGAATATGACGTGTTATATATATATATATATATATATATATATATATATATATATATGTAATAAGCAATTCTTTTTAGATTTATTTTAAAGAACATTAAGCAAATGGACGAACTTGAAATTCGACACAGTTAAAGTTTATATTGAAAACTAGTTGTCGCGGCGAACTTCGTACGTTGAAGTTCCAGGAATACTTCAAGATAATGAGCAAAATCGGTTCATCCGTTCCCGAGTTTTAGCGAGGCAAACGAACGGTGATTGATTTTTATTTATACAGAAGATAAGTGCAAAATATGTTTTTCTATAAATTAATGATTTATGGCCAAATTTCTATTATTGGGTGACCCTTAGCCAGTTATTAATAAAGTTATAATAATAATGTAAGTTCATTGAGAAATTAGCGTAGAAATCAAATCGTCCTAAGTTTGTTGGTTAAATGTATGCCCAACGATGCTAAGTTACTTGGAAATAAATAACCCCAAAAAGCGCTAAATAACAGATATCGTTTTAATATTTGGCCGGTTCGATTCCCGGAATACAGGTTGAAACTAACTAAATAAATAATGTACAATTCGCTGGTTTGGTAGTGACATTAATAATCCTTTTGTTTTATTTTCACCAAAAGCAATATCAAAAACATAGACTAATATAAAAGAACAAATAATTTAGCAAATAGTTTACAACACAGGTGATTTTTTAAAAATCTATGATTGTGGTTAAAATTTTTTTCAAACTCAAAATAAAGTCTCCTTTCAGTAAAATGTGTCCATCTACAATATTTAAAATCCCTTCATGCGGCATGGGAATCTTGGGAAAGTGTATATAAGTCCTTTTAAAGACCGTTACAAAACTCACCAGCCACCGTTGCGTAACAGACGTATCCCCAATAAGTGTAGCGAGTAGTCCCCCGGGCTGTTCCACGGCCACACCTCGCTTCTGTCCCGCCACTGAGCCCGCCGCACTGTCCGCCATGCCTGTCGCTAGCGCTGTGAATCTGCTGTACACCTGATGATAACATAGAGGAAAACTACATACTACTCGTTCGCGATATGTTGAGACTTGCGCTCGAATCACCTTTATTCATTAACATAAAGTTACGTTGTTCCCGAGAACAACAAAAGCTGCAACTAACTAGGTCGCCACCCTGCTTCGCGGCAGCATATTAGAGCGCAGCAAGCATCACATATCTTTATGTAAAAAATATCAATTTTGCAAAAAAATTTTTGAGGGCTAAAATTGAAAATTCGGGATCCGTTAGAATGATGTCAGTTAAATCTAGTTTAATTTGATATATAAATTGTTGAAATCGGTAAAGTATTGACAGAGATCTCGCATAAGAAAGGATTGTACTTTCTTGCACCATGAGAGCACCATGCACCATGAGAGCTTCGCTCGCTACGCTCTAAAAATAGTGCAAGTAAAATCTCGAACGGAAGTTTGTAAAATTTTCAGAGAGATCAGGTATGAACTTATCGCGCACGAGTTATACATTTGTTTTGTTTAATAGCGACACAGAAAGATACAACCAATTTTAACTTACTAGTGTGGTTTAAATAAGTACCCACTACCCAGTACCCTAAAAACGTGCCTGTCGAGTACGTAACGTACGTATCCGTCAGGCATGACGGGCATGACTATCTTTATCGTAGGGCACGTGAAAGAAAACTTTCGAAATAATGAAAGTCAATGTCTGATCCTGTTCAAGCTCTTACCTTATTCCGTACTTTTCGTGGGAAAGCCAGCAAATAATTTCTGCCATCACTTGAAAATACTTCCAAAGCTATCGGCTGTAGTAAATACCTTCTTTTGTGAACTTCCCTAGAAAAAAAAAACAAATATTATTAAAAAGTAACCCAGCTGATTGAAAATGTAAATAGCATAAAATATGCAATAATTACCGAATGTCTTCATATAAAAATTTGGAACATTGTCTTTGATTACTTCTCTGTATGCCTTGACTTGGTAATATAGGTTCATAGTCGTCAGGACAACTATCGAGGTCTCGTATTTCCCTATTCTTAAGTAAGGTAAACCCGTCGATGACGTAGCAATGCTCTCGCCCAAATAGTAAGAGGCCCTCCGTAGTGTCCAAACCTTGTATCCTTGCGCACCGGAACATGTGAGTAATCTGAAGTAAAATGTGTCAGGTTTTAATGACCTAACATAGAACATACGAAGCGTCAACATTTTGAGACTCGTCAATTTTGCTTTCGTCCGTCTTTCTGTCTGTATGAGTGTCCCGGGCCATAGATAATATATCCCGGGCTAGCGGCTTCATATTTTATCCGATCCCGACGAAACCTGGCAGAAGTGTGTGTCATGAGCTTTTTGGAACGAAGTTCTGTAACGCGGCTTACGGGTAGTGCGATTTAGTAGAAATCGACACGTTACGCTTATCAGTGGTTCCCAACTGGTGATCCGCAGAAGCCAAAATATGGACAGCATTCTTTTTGTTTTTTTTTTAAATTTACCGTCGGCGTAGTTTAAAACGAAAAGGTTGGGTTGTGTTGCAGTTGCGTTAAAAACTTTGTTACTGACAGGGGGGTCCCCCGACCGAGGGGGAGGAAAAAAGCCCAAATAATGTTTTTTAAATTAGCGAGGTCTATTTGACTAATATGGGCGACATTTATTGCAATATTTATGTAGCACAATACAATTAGGTCGTTCGTCCATCAATGCCTCTGTAGTAATGTACTATTACTTAGATTTAAGTCTTAACATAGTGTATGTTTTATGTGTGTGAATGTTACCTTTTCGTGATGTTCCAACAATCTGAGCAACGTTTGGTTATCTGGTGGTGGAGTGGGCTGTTCGTCTTCGTCCTCATTGTCCGGACCATCTTCGTTAGCTAAACCAAAATTAATATGTCAATATAATACATACATACAATCGTGCTGTATCCTCGAGGGTTAAGGCAGAGGTGAATTATACATCCATATTTAATTCTAGTCATTTTGTTGGTCACATGTAATAGGGAGCAAGCCTATTGTAATTAACGAGCATTGTTTACAGTAAAAAAATCAACTAACATTCTATAATCCGAATCTAAAGTCCAGCCATGATGTTACCTTCAATCACTGCAGTCCGGGCATGACAATGTCACAGATATAAATATCAAACCATAGACCACTACGCGCCGTATTCATGTGAAAGTTTACACTACACAATTATTGTTCGTGAGGGTAGACTACCTTCCCGAACGTATCATCGTAAGATCGTAACGATCGATAACGGATCCTACATACTACACATCCAAACAGGATTGTACCTTTTTTAGACTCAGTGTAAACGCCAATCGACTTAGCAGTCGAAAACCCGCCAAAATGAACTTGACCTTTGACCTCTGATATCAAGGTCAAAACAAGGTCAAATCGAGAACGGTAATAGAGACTCAAGACCAGCTGCAATCAACTCAGCATGGTCAAAGACCACTAAAATGAACTTGACCTTTGACCTCTAATCTCAAGGTCAAGGTCTAAACGAGGTCAAATCGAGAACGGTAATAGTTAGAGACTCAAGACCAGCTGCAATCAACTCAGCATGGTCAAAGACCTCTAAAATGAACTTGACCTTTGATCTCTGATCTCAAGGTCAAGCTCAAAACGAGAACAGTAATAGTTAAGAGACCCAAGACCAGCTGCAATCAACTCAGCATGGTCAAAGACCTCTAAAATGAACTTGACCTTTGATCTCTGATCTCAAGGTCAAGGTCAAAACGAGAACGGTAATAGTTAGAGACTCAAGACCAGCTGCAATCAACTCAGCATGGACAAAGACCTCTAAAATGATGTTGAACTTCATGTCATGTGACATTTTTTAGATTTTATGAAAAAACTTTCGAAAACTAAAATATATGGCAAATTTTTGCCATATTTTTAACTTGTTTAGTAAATAGTAGCAAATGTGTAAATTGTCTAGTCGTTTGTTCTCGAACAACCTGAGTCACTATTTTTAGTTGTCTTTATTGTAGCGATTTTTTTATAGTTTTATAATATGTAAAGCTTAATAGTTTAATTTGCGATTTAATTCGAGATAATGTACCTTCACCGGAAGACTGGTTACCGCGGGCGACCACACCACTGCTAACAAGATCTGAAGGTGAGCCTTCTCCATTCGCTACGTCTAGTGAAGTCTCTCGACTACTGGAATAGACAACAAAAATATTAATACAAAGTAATAACTACTAAAAGCATCATACATATTTTTATTAATTTTCAGATTGGTAAAAACACTGAAAATCGATAAAAATCTTGTTAAACTTTTATTACATACTTGTAGGAAGTGAATAGGTTCTGCTCAATAAAGAAAAAATAAAGGACAGATACTCAAACTACACAGAGCGTGATCTAACAAAAATACGTGCAAATGCAAAGATTTTTTCACCACACTTCATGTTTTCATTTTCACAATTTATATGGCAGAACAAGGTCAGATATTTATCTTAAAAACAACAACATAAAATCACGTTTTTCTCCCCGTAGGGGTAGACAGAGGCGTTAATTACACCCAAATTTCGTCAGTCACTGTTGGTCCCGTGTCGGAGCACTTTCAAGACAGTTATATTATTATTCATCCACCACCGAGCCTTTTTCCCAACGCGGTTGGGGTCAGCTTTCCAGTCTAACTGCGATTCGGCTGAACTTCGATATTTTCCGTGAAGCGACTGCCATCTGACCTCCACAACCCATGGGCGATATCGGAGTTCTGTAGTTAGACATGTCGGAGTTTTGATTTAGGGGGCTCCAAATACCCCTAGCGACTGCCATAGATATTTGTATGACAACCGGGACCGACGGCTTAACATGCTCTCCGAAAGATGCTCTACGGAGGGGTCTCAATGTATTAAAAAATGGTCACCCATCCGGCCTCACTCGATGTTGCTTAACCTTTGCAATGTGTTAACATTATCGGTTACCACGAGCCCCTCGAGTTATATTATTATTATGCAAGGTAAATGGTATATAATTAGTTCACCTGGAAGGTTCATCAGATGTATCTGGCAAGTCTGTAGATTCAACACCGTCGGTTTCACCTAGACTGTTGCCCGCCATGCGAGGTTGTTGGTAAACGCGATAGTATTCTTTACTGTCTAAGCTTTGGGCCACCTTGTGTTTGAGTTGTTTCTAAAAACAAAACTTACATTTAATCTCTTTCTGTTGTCCTTACAGATTGACTGCTACTTAGAAACATGTATCTGATCTGTAGTTTATGACCGGCTTTACAAGCGAATAAATATTGGGGAATTATAAAACGATCGAATAATATTCTATCCGTGCGACCACATTACTAAGTGAGCGACTAGAAATACAGAGTGAGCGACTAGAAATACAGAGAGGGTTAATTTCTTCTTTAAACAAAATGTAGGTTAGGTTAAAACTGTGACCTCGACGCACGAGCCGAGCGAGCGAAGCGAGTGGTGCCGCGGCAGCGGCCGGCGAGTGCCAGAAACGACTTGCATCGCTCAAATGTTATGAAGTTTCTCATTTTGTATTGTAAGTAACTCAAATTAATGTAAGTTGCTGTTCTGTTGATTTCTCGTCACTCGCAGTCTGTCGCTCACTTAGTAATTTCTCGTCACTCGCAGTCAGTCGCTCACTCTGTATTTCTAGTCGCTCACTTAGTAATGTGGTCGCACGGATAGAATATTATTCGATACTTTATAATCCGCTCAATTAGTAATACTATACGCTCACTTAGTAATACAGTCACTCGTTTAAATACTACCCACAAATATTTATACTACTAAATCGGATAGTTATTATACGTACCTATAATCGCGTCAAACATAGACGCAACTTAGATATTTATAGTTGAAAATAAATTGGTATGTCTTGGTCTTACAAAACTTAATCTTTATCTCTGTACATATTATAAAGAGAAAAGTATTTACGAATAAACTCAAAAATTAATGGACCAATTAAAAAAAATTTCTTCATTAAAATATTACATGTTTGAGTAACAACGATATTTAATCACTAGAAAATGAATTTTCTAAATTAAATATATTACATGCATAACACGTGGTGTATTAGTTGCAGCATCTTACTGGATCCGTTGTGTGTATTATATTATGAACGTAGTTAGCTGATGATTGAAAAAGAGTGGCCTGGAGTTTTTATTGTCAGGTTCTTTTCTCTTTGGCTTGGCTCCACCAGTTGCTTTGCGAATCTGGCTTTAAATGAGCTGACGTTAATAAGTGTTATTTTATAACCTATATTAATAAATATTTTTAAGTTTGAGTTGGCCAAAGACATAACCAAGTAACTTACATTATCAGGATCATCAAGGCCCGGCCTGTACGGGTAATGCGAGTAGAACAAATGGTTTCTACGTAACATCTTCCTCATCCTAGACGGCCCCTCAGTACTGTCCAGCGCCCACTTGTCGAGTGGACTGGGTAGTGGTGGTCCCCATAACGCGCGTTCCCGGGTTAACTCCCGCCACGCTCCCGCCCATTCGGCTTGCACGTATCGGGACGTATGTGCCCGGGTATTGGCGGCTCCGGCTACTACGGCACACCATGCTTGCCTGTTACATGACAAAATACTTACAATACAGTATTTTTTTCACTATGTGGCAATTATTATTTTAAAACGGCAATAGTTTACGAAGTCTTTAAATCAAATCAAAAATATCTTTGATTTGATTTGAAGAATTCGTTATACAAGAATATATCCATAGAATTCAAAAAGAGACACAGATCAGATTTTTCAGCTAGTCCAACCTCAAACCGTCGGGGTTCAAGTAAGCTCTCATGTGTCCTAACGACTCGAGATATAAAATGTAAACACAGGGACCGTTACTGAGTAATATTGAGATAGCGAGCGATTATTATCTCTGTCCTTATCACTCGTACGCAGTAATTGCGTAAGCTGGTCGATGACAGCTGTCGTTGTGTTTCGTGGTACAAGATAACATTCAGTACCGCAGTTGTCAATTTGGTTTGGACTCTTCTAATGAATCATCTTTGTCTTATACAGACAGTCGACAGCGATTAGGACACGGAAAATTGTATAGACTTTATTTAAATAAAAATGTTTTTAACTACTGAAACTTTGTTTACATGATTTGTCTCGTCTCGCTGGCCTTACTGTGGTTATGGTACCCTTTATGTTGCTCTTTGTTTTTACCTAAATATATAGAAATCGTTACTCACTAGGAGCTGTTTGTTTCTATCAGTAGCTATATTATTGTTAATTTATGGTGGCTAGTCTTGTAAATTGTATACTACACTATACTAACCTCACAAGTTGTACATGATCCTGCATATAAGCTAGTGCGTGGTCACGAGGTGGGTTAGACCTCAGCTTAGCGGAGTCCTCCTTCTTCACTTTGGTTCTAGACGCAAGTCTAGTCAGACCACCCGTGACCTTCTGGATTTTTGACTGGATCTGATTGTGCAGCTCCCATGGTACGCGATACGTAGCCTGAGAATAATAAATGCATAGAAATATAAATTACAAGTACAAACACGCTTTTAAAGTCTGTCGTATTGTCGTTAAAAAGCCTGTAAATTGAACTTAAATATTAAAAACATAATTTAATATGCATAAGAATTGTCAAACTACATTTAAATATCCAAATTAAAGGTGAACGCACACTTATCCGGACCCAACCGTGTCGAACGAATTGACGGCGGCGTCAGTTAAGATGGACAGCACTAATTAAAAAGTAAATGGCATTATACACCTCACCTTTCTTTCAGTATCGATATAATTGATCCACAACTTATGCGCGCCCTCACTAAGTTGTTCCCTCACAGCCGCGAGGTCGGGCGCGCGTGCGTTCCCAATGGGCGGCAATAACGTTGTTTTGAACACTTCCTCTATTGCTGGCTTTTTGCAAACATACAGTTCTTCCCAAACACGTCGAGCTGCACCGGCCATTAGATTTCGTCCTAAGGAGAAAAGTATGAATATTATTTTTACTATTGCTTAATAAACAAGACAAGACAAGTTGATTTGTTAATTTTACTTTGTTATTTAGGTACCTACTATGTATACTTAAATGTAGTAGGTACAAGTCGGGTTGTAAAAATATATTTCTGTACCTTGGTGTGTAGTGAGGCGATCGTCCCTAGACTCCAGATCCCCACTAGGGTTGACATGCCAAGTAGTTCGCATGTGCGAATCTAAGGCAATCTTCATATTAGAGCACAATTGCAACAGGCAGTATGTTAAACACCCGACGAACTCAAGCTCATGGTTACCAGCGCCAAATATTAGTAATCTAAAACAAAGTCATCGTTACAGAACTACATGACATTTTTCAAAAAATCACACTTCTCTAAATATACCTACAGACAGGAATAAAGCTCTAGATTTGATTTTTACTGTTAGTCAGAATAACATTGACAGATCGTCGGAATAGAGATTTTTAATGAAGCGTCTAATGGCTAGTCAACGAAACGAGATAAATAGTGTAAACAAACGGACAGTTACTGAGTTACATTGCGATAGCGAACAATTATTATATCTGTCCTTATCACTCACACCCAGTAATGACTTAAGTTGGTCAGAGCTGTCGTTGCGTGTTTCGTGATACAGGAAAACATCCTGTACCGCAGTTGTCAACATTTGATACAATAGATACTTCTGTCATAAATACGTCTGATTCGGATTTTTCCAACAAATAATTCTTGTCTAATACATAAGACGACAGTGATTATATAGAATAGGGAATTAAAAAAGTTTAAAACCCCCGAAAGTTTGTTTACGTTGTTTATCTTGTTTCGGTGGACTTACTATAAAACACAAATAAATGCACAATTTTCAATTTTTTTTGTTAAGACGGAGCTTGCGGAGTCTTCACAACGATGGGCTCAATCAAGAATGTATGCGACGGTAGCGGGCGCATCTCTTAACCTATCAACTTTAAATTTGGCATAAAGATATAACATAAGCCTGTAGTTTGCTGTATAGTTTTTGGTGTATGTGGCTCTTATAGTTTTTGAGTTATTAAGCCTTAAAGAAACATGCCTTTGACAGTGCTAAAAAAAATTTATTGCTGCCGCACGCGCGAAATTTAACTTTTTAAATGCATTTGAAACATAATTGTTGGCTCGCGCCATTGTAGAGAAGTGTTTGTTTTTTTGAATTTTTTTTTATTTTTTAGCTTAGGTTAGATTAAGATTCCGCCAGCTCCGTCTTTATTATTTCGATGTAACCGCCCGTGTTCCAGCGAATACCTAGTTAATACTAAGATTGGTATTTCCAAATAATATGACAAGCATGGCATATCATATAGCGAAATCGGCCAGTGAATAAAGGTGAAACGAGTGAAAAATATAAATTGCTGAGTAGAAGCAAGTTCCAACAAGCGCCTTCAATCGATAGTATAAATGGTATTTCTAACATTCGAGTAAAAATTCCTGTGAGTATTTTATGACCTACCTATTTGTTGTGAGTTTATGTAACGCTTCTAAAACGGACATTTGATCAGCAATAGAATCAGTAGAACGCGAAAGTAAGAACAGTATAGTTCTATTGAGACAATGATGTAATCCTTCCATAGATATCACTGATGATTTCTTCTTAGCTTGCGTCACTAATTTTACTACGAAGTCAAATACCTGTAAAAAGATACATTGAAATACATACTACACGTAGAAAACTGCAGTCAATTACTATGAGATTGTACAAATTGTACATGCTAAGGTTACTTTTGTAACATAATTAGAATTACAGAAACTGACATTTAAACTAGGTAAAATTCTATGTCATATTCAGCCTTACACTGACTTCGATAGAGACAAGAATTTACCTTTAATTTCTCCGTAATAATGAATTACATGATAATGAAATCACTTTATTTCAAAAATAAATTAATGTATATCCTCATACCTCATGTGGATCTCGAGAAAGTTGTCCCTGCCACAACTTGTCAACAAGTCTCGCAGCTAAATAGCAAACGTTAGATATATTAGGTTCTGATCCAAATAGCTCCGTATTCAGTAAGTTTTCCATGATCGTTGTAAGTACTTCCGTTTGGTATTCAATCTGTTGTTGGCTGGTGGAATTTTGTGGTGATGCATCTAAAGCTAAATCGATAACCTGTAACAGTAATTTGATGTTAAAAAATCATCTATTACCAGACTCAATAGCACATTTTTAACAGTACTACAGGTATATAACACATCCATAGAACTATAATTTAAATCAGAACTCTTTATTAGCTTGTATGTAAAACTAAACCAATTCGTCACTGCTGCGATGAGAATAATAGTTGTGAATGCAATTTTAAGATTTTGTTATTTACTTTTAACGTGTCCTGTAATACCACTGCTAAATTATCTTTTGGTTGATACACACAGGAATGCATCTATGCATATAATACTATAATTATAGATATAGACATGTACTAAGCCCATGAAATACACAGCAATCTTGCAATAATATTGAAGTGCGTTGCTACATTTTTTATTATAGTTGTTTCATTCTTTATACGTGTAGGCAAATGCGTGAGTGTTACAGCGTATTGCGTATTGATGAGGGATGCATGCGGTATGGACCGAGGAAATTTACTTAATTATTTAACTGAAACTTCCCATGCAAGCTCAGGATAAATGAATATAGATATTATAATCCCTTAGAATAGAGTAGTTGTGAAGACAAAATTCATACTGCAATAAAATGGGTACACTATGGTATAAAGAAGGAATTAAGGTGACATTAGGACAAAAGGCCACACTGCTTAAGTGAAACATATCATATTAATTAAAAAAATGGAAAGTACACAGATAAATTTTAAAAGTAAGTAAATTATTCAAAACACCATCTGCCCTATGAGCATGGCATAGGAAGAGTTTGTCGATGACCAATGATATCGCAGAAAATGTCGATGACGTGATCTAATTAACACATTTGTTGAAATTGCCTGCGATATCATTAACTATCAACAAAACTCTTCCGAGCTCTATGGTAAAGAGACAGGTATCAAATCAATAATATCTAAACAAAACAGTATAAACTTTAACTTTGAAAAGGACCAGCTTCCTCGCGACAGATATCTCAGTTTTTTAAAGGTGCGAAAAAGAGATAGTTGCTTTGTGTTGATTTAGTTTGGGCTAGATGACGTTGTGTGAGAGTGTCCAAAATATTTATTATTTATTATTAAGTGTCATTATTATAGAGTTGGAGCAATCAAGTCGGGTACCTTTGGATATGTTAACTACCCTATTCTAATCATTAGAGTTATATTCTAATCATGTACATTTTTTTGGATAAGTGCCAGAATGAAAGAACAGAGAAAATGTTAGAGTAGCGTTGGGTATGTTAATTAGTCAGTTATTATTTTAATAATAATATTAAAAATTCCCCATAGTTACGCAATAAAAGTAGGATTTCCATGGACCGGAGCAAGGGCTACATGGAGTACAAAATATTGACGTTGGTACTGAGTCAGTTGCGCATTCCACGTTCTAGAAACAATATTTAAGCTAACACTTAGGCTAAGGCCCAACATGCAGGAGGCTTGTCTAGCGCTTAGAGTCTAGATATTATGGTCACCTAGCGGAGAACGAACGTTCTGAAATTGTCGCTCGTAGCTCCACTGCACTCTTTGCATCTGTCGCTTAGTGTGTATAGACTAGGCGCTAAGCAAGCCACCTGCATGTGGGGACTTAAGCTTTGTAAGTTAATCTTCTCAGACTATTGTTTATTGTAAAGTTATACATTAAACATGCAAAACAATATGTGCAAAATACAGCAAATTATTATTTTTAATTGAACATGTTCATAAAAGTATTGTCTCATTGTAAAAGAGTCTAGAGTACAAATTATACAGGTGTTTTATAATGTATATATTGGATTGCTGTAGGTTGCATGACAACAAATTCCGCAGTTGTTGCAGATGACCGCATATCGTTTTACATCAGTATTTCAACATCGAATATACACGACAAACATGTTGTACAAAAAGAATACCACATTGTGCTACCTACATAAGCTTACTCCGCAAGTTTTTTTGTAATTTAATACCGTGCTCTCCTAGACAAATTCAGCAAATTAATTGTACGATTAACATGCACAATTGTTATTTTATCAATTCCACGTAGAGGGCCCCTTCCCCCTCCCAAGGGGGTTAGGGTTTTATAGGTAACAGTCAAGTACTAATTTTAATAAAAGGTATACATACAGGTGCTGTCTTGCCGGTAACACTGAGTGGCAATGAGTCCAGTACAATAACACGCAAGAAGTCCATAACCCCCTGTCGTACTGCGTGTTGTGTGAGAGAGCACGAACTATTGGTAGCTATGACTATATTCTTCTCGGACCCCGGTGTGGAAGCACCTGAACTTTCACCGGATTCGCTTATTGCTGTAACACAAAAACGAGTATGAATACCTTCTGACTACAAAGTCGCGTGATATAATATCAGGAGACTAATATGACAACTGTTCTAAAGGAGAAGTTAAAATTCTAAGTTTTATAAAATAACACAATTAACTAAAACAAGTTTACTTTACTTTTTATTCCTGAAGGGGTAGACACTTTCAGTACCACGTAATACGAGGCGAGGCTATTGACGTTTCCGTTCACTTTGACTATTCTTGCGATAGCCTCGTCCGTCAGTCAGTAGGTGCGTCCGTGTAGGTCGAGGTGGAGAGGATGACGGTGTTGATATGGCCCATTAGCACCGTTTGAGCTTTTAACGTGGTCAAAATGTTGTGAAGAATATCATTGCAAATTTTATGTCTGCGATGTTCAAATTGGACAATTTAATTAACCAATAAATATGACTACCCAAAACCTAAGAGTTCTACACCAAAAAAAAAAGAGATATACTATAAATAAAATAATTAGGTTACGTTTTATTCCGATATTAAAAGTAATTTTAAGGTGTTATTTTCGAACTCTGTGACGTCACACTAGGTAGGGAGGGGGTCTCACAAATGTGACGAAGTGTGACAAGAAGGGGTCAAAAAATCATAAAATTCGTGTACCCTACTGGATGGATGGCCCCTTAGTATCCAGGGTGGTCATACTAATATTTGCGTACAGGTCAGAAAGTGAAATTCCGTTGTCGTTAATGTGGTACTTACGCATGTGGATATCGTCCGTTGAATTCGGTGGGAATAGTACAGCAGCTAATGACGTCAACACTTCAGCCGTCATCATAATTGGAACGAAATCGGGCAACGTGTTGTACAGTGAGAATAAAACCTATAAAAAAATGTATCATTATAAAATGACTAGTTGATTACCGCGGTTTCGCCCTCGTGATATAGTTTTGTCGTTCCAAATTGCCTCTGGAATACATTACCGGGATATAAATTAGGCGATAAGGCCGCCCTTTGTACCGTAGTTTTAAGGCATTTATTTGTCGATTGTGTACAATAAAGAGTATTTATCTTATCTTATGTTATGTTATCTTTTCTATAGCACTCAAGTATTATGTAGATACACATTGTGTAGGTACACATTAGGCAAAGCATTTTCAAAATCAGTTCAGTATTTTCTGAGCCTATTTATCAAACAAACAACCAAATCCGTCTCTATAACATCAATATATACGATACGATAATCGTATCGTATATATTGATGTTATAGAGACGGATTTTCGTTTGCTTACGTATCGACTAATAAATCGATAAGCAAACGAAAATCGCCAGGGTCTTCAATTTGTCTATGTGTATGCACAAAACACGTGTACGAGCTAAGCTGTAAACTTACATGTTACAATTATTATAAGTAAGTATATACAAATTTTAAGTGACTGTTTATAATTCAAAAGCTATTCACTAAATGCATATTATGATACATACAGCACAGTAGGACACGAAAAACAGTTTGTAGTATGAAAAAAAAAAAACAACGATGAAAATGTTTGTCTGTCTCTTTTCCTGTTGCCGAATTAAATAGTACTTTAACTGGCAGATAGCTGATATTATAAGGTGTCACTTAGGCTATATTTTATCCAGGAAATATTTGCCCGAAGGAATACAATATGTCAACCATGTGTCTAACAAATAAATTTTATTTCATTAGGTAAAGCCACAAGACAATCATAGTTTCACCAATGCAACATAAACATATCTCAAATATGTGAATAATATATGTGTTATCAGTATCCCCGCTCACGAGCCTGCTGACTCGCGTAAAGTAATAATATAAATACGCGTGTTAAATACAAATGAATCAATGTTTACCAAGTATCTCACTCGTTTCCTTCACTACGACTGTCTTATTCTCTAGTGCTGATATAATAGTAGGTCGACTACTACCCTATATGGTGTTCAGCAGTGAATCTAGGAAAAAAGCCGGAGAACTCAGCAATAGCCGTTTACATATTTACGAGCCAACATACTGTTGGGTAACCAGCCAACGTATGTATAGAGATCGTCAAAGATCTCTACAATACACACTGAAAAACGAATACGTTTCCGGAGCAAACAACTAAGTTGTCGAACAAGTCAAAAAAACGTCAGCAAGGAAAAGGAGCACGTCAACATGATTCGTTCCAGAACAATTACTGAAGATGCACTCCATGTTCACAGAAGAACTACAAGGACTCTGAAGCTGGATTACTATCATGATAGTAGCAGGCGTCGTCAAATTGGTAATAAATAGTTATTATCATGTTTCGATATTTTAACATTAGGCTTGTCGAGGCGTGTGGCATTACGTAGACAACAATATAATCAGCTACCTATTAGCTATACCATACTTTTGTTGTTAACATTGCAACATCCGCATTATTTGCAAGCGTCAAGTTTCAACGCGCATACTCAGCAAGTCCGGTGTGTCATACTGATTCGTTGAAAGCGATTGCGTAATGAACAGCGAACCTTACAAACGGCGGATGGACGAATATTATGCCCAGGTTTTATGCAAAATTATCAAAATCCTCAAGGATAAACAGTGCTAATGGGACGTTCACAGAGTTAAACATTCTAATTCAAGACCTTGGCAGGAATATGAAAAAGCTGAAGAACGCAAAAGCAGGATATATTCACACTGACCAGTTAACAACCCACGATGCCCATCAATACTTCTCAGCGACGATAACAACACTCGTCGGTTTAGCACACACTTACCACCGGATCCTGTAAAGCAACCGAACCCGGAAACACCACTCGTATGTAACCAAGAGCCACTAAGGAGACCAGCACCAAGCATTGTGGACAACGTCGTGACTCAAATCGCAGAGTAATAGCTAACCTATCGGGCCTGACATTATCTCTCAACAGAGTGACGTCACCTATGGCGAAGCCATAGCACATTATTAGTTAATGTATTTCATCTCCAAAGTGCTTACTAGGTAATAAATATAATGATAAACAATAATATTTCAGCACGTACGATACGAACGAAGCATTGCGAGTTGCCGCGGGAACCCTACTCTTAAGTACTTAACTATATTTCAATTTAACATTATTTTATAATTAAATTAGTTTATTTTAATATTTTCACTTTCTTCGATAGGTACTATTATCATATTTTACACTATATTGTTTTATTTACTACTATTTTTCTACACTGTCTACTATTTTGTACATGTCATTTTTTTTTCTTTTTTCAAAGGGGGAATATCTATGGTGGAAGCTATGGTTCTACCGTACAGGAATGTACTAAGTATTTGTATTTGGTGTTAGATGTATCATCAATAAACGAGTAATTATAGTAATTTCTAAATACAAAATTCGTCTTGTGATTTGACTCGCACCTTAGGAATGTTGTATTATATAAGTTGTTGTAGACATTTTGTTCTAACATTTACATTTTCTTTATTTTTATGTTACTTTTAGCATATTTTTTACTATGTAAGTAATTTTGTATTATGTAAGTTATTCTTTAGGGGCGGCAATGCTGTACATTTACGTGAAAACATTCATATCTTTTACAAATAAATCAATGTAACTAGATGTAATCTCAATTGTCTTTTTCACCCCGGGTTACTCTCTAGTGCTGATATAATAGCGCTACTACTACGCCTAGACCCACAGTGTACTGTATGACCTTCAATAGCCAATAATAACGAGAAATTATGTCGGCAAACAACCCCACGTATGTGGAGAGATCGTCATAAATCTCCCCAATCATTAGTTGGGCATTAGTCCCAACAACACTTGAGTATCACTCGAGGGAAGGTAGAGGCGTGAAGCTTTAATTACAACAAACTATAAAATTTACGTTATTTATTGACATAGTTATCTTATAGGGTAGCTAGGTATGTATATAGCTCAAAAACTTTTCACTGACAGTACTTACAGAGAGGGTTTATTTTGACACGAATAAATTAGTTTCCACGTACCTGTATAATAGCCACAGGATGATCGAGCAGCCAATCAGCGACAGTCGCTTTATCCGTATGCACCAATGCCCTCACAGCTGCCAGCAACACCACTACAGCATCAGGACACAATGTTATTCTCGCGGATAACGCCGCCGGGGACTGACGTGCGGGCGCGGCCGCTCCCCACGCGGCACCCCACACCTTCTCTACAGATACTACACGATCACTACATGATACTCGCATCGGTTGGCCGAGAGCTAAACCGAAGAGGAGGTAATATAGCTCCGGTATTTGTAGGTGAGCTGGAGTTAACCTGCAATTGTAATTGTCATGTTATATTTAACCACATATTTGTGAACCCAACCTTTCTAAAAATCAACTCAATTTAACTAAAATAGTCTTACCATGCCATCAGTGTGAATCCAGACATATGCAATAGTGAAGTGTGTAGGTGTGAATTGGAATGGACCGTGGTAGAGAGTACCACTCCTGTTTGTTGCGGCTGGGCTATCATCTCTGTGTGACGTAACCATCCACCGTTGCCGCCCCCTTCGCGGAACCTGAACAAGTTTAATTTTTTAATTTTATGGGGAACCTTAATGTACAAACGACGAAATTGATACTCTGTTACTGGGCATAACAAAGTACAATATTCTACAAACCTTTGCATTATAGCTGATTGCTGCCCCTGCCCAGAACACAAAACGACCAATATCCTTAGAGCCCATAACACCGTAGTAGGGTGGACATTTTCCAACAGGAAGCTTAGTAGCCAATCCATACCAAGGACTCTCGATATCTCTTCACACACAATGGTATTCACTAAGTTCCTCGCAGTGAACAATAACCCATGTAGGACATGGAAGCATTTATTTCGTAGAATTATTTGTTCTCCTTCACATTCTCTATCACTGTCACTCTCTTTTAAATATACTCCTTTCTCTGTTTGCGAAGGCAGAGGCAAAGTGAACGCCATGAATTGTCCTAGACATAGTAGGTCACTTGGGCGTGGCTGTCCACCAAGTAACGCGGCTAGTAATTGTATAAGGACATTTCTTGTGGTGACGACTTTCACATCGTTGATAATATAAAGGAGTTTAGAGACTAGTTGCAGTTCTCTCATTGTGCGTAAGTTGTGCGTTCTGTGCGCTGTCTCTGTGGCTAGTTCCAGTAAATGTTCTAGAAGTGACTTTATTAGACCGCCCGGGGCACCGAGCCATACCTCTAGTTCACATATTAAATCCTGAAATAAAACCCAAAGTTAGAATGAACGCAAGCAAATCTAAATCATAGCCTTATTTATGTACTGACGTGCAAATATAAAAAAAAAACATTATATTTACCTGAAACGCAGTTAAATTAGGGATAGAGGAAGTTTCCTTCTGACTGTCAACAGTTCCGACTAGACCAAATATTAAATGCAATATATGTGAATTGAGCAATAGTTTCTTCCTCTTAAGCAACATGGCCAACGTTTGATATCCCTTCCTGCGATCCATTTCTGCTTGAGCGGCTTTATTAGATCGCACCACACACACAAGCGCCTTCACGCTTGCATATAAACATTCCACGTCTTGAGCCATTGCTATTAATCCTAATAATACTGAACATCCACCGACTGTGTCAATCTAAATGAGATAAAATTAGATGTAAATTTTCACGAACCACAACTAATATAAACTGGAGCCTTTAGAATTTGCAGCAGTAATAATTGAAAGACTTAAAAATTAATAGATTAATTATTAACTCTATGCTTTGTGTGGACGACCAACGACAACACAGAAGTACATACATAGGAAGTAGGAACCATAGTCATCAAATGTGCCTGGATAACGGTATTCAATAGTTACAGTATAGTATCGAAACTAGAAATTCACAGCTTATTTTTTTATATATCGACTAGTCTATTTGTGCATAATGTAATACTAAGGCAAAGTGACTTACCATAATCGCAGCAGGCTTAGAACAAAACACTCTAACGCCTAAATATCCGACAACAGTGCCGCCCAAACATCGAGCCGGACCAATCAGGTGGCCTGCCGAGTTATGTAATACCCTGATTGGTGTGGCATTTTCATGGGAGGACATACCAAGCATTTTTGCGATAGTTTTATTATCATTTTTACTGTAAACTTTTCTTATTTTGGCCAATGTCAGCTGGGACATGGCACGTGCATTGATGCCGAATACGACCTTTTCTTCGGCAACTAACGGCGCTAAAGGTTCCTGGTACTGACTTGGAGGTAGTGGAGCTTGTAGTGTGCCAACGTAGTGGGGACCCAGATGATACATTACTGATACCGTTTGAGCTGGTAACACCTAGAATTGAAAAATAATGTAAATATACGCCATTTACACAAAATGTCGTGTAGTCTCGAACAAAGGTTATTTTAAGCTAGGAAAGCTTCAGATCGAACAGAAGCCAAAGTTCCTAGGTATAAATGAGACGCAGTGGCGGGGTTCACACGATACACCCGTTCATTCATGTACCTCGCACTGGTCACTGTGGCTCATTTTTGAGTATAGTTTCTCAGTTTATTACTTATATGAATCTAGTGATAGAATAGAGAATAATACGACCCGTCTAAGCAACAGACAATTTAGTGTTCACATTAAGATATAATTGTAGCTATTTTTAGTTTTATAACTTGTTTCCGTTGGAAACGGTTACAGATAAACTCAACCGAACCGACCGCCAGTACAGATCTACCAAAACCTTGGGATTAAAAAAAATATCCAGAGTTATGATTTTGATGACAACATTAAATATGATCTGTCAATTCTGTATACGGTTAGTCAAGTGCTTCAAAAGATTTAAAAGTATCAGGATAGTTTAGTCCATTTTCCCCAGCAACAGTTTTATTTCCTAATTTGCCACGCGATTCTGGTACACCTATAATAGTCATCAAATTCATCTAACGTAACCTCGTCCTCCACACATTCGCTGTCACTCATACGTCATTTCTTCGGTCACTCGCTACCTTATCGTATACCTACTCCATATATTATTATTCCATGAATTCCATTCTTGAGCCTACCTCTTCTAAAACCCTGTACGTATAAATAAGATAGATACGTACGTCCTCTAACAACAAGGCGGGTCCCTGCCTCCACACCAGCTTGGAGTACCTCCTCCAGTGGGGCGGAGTGCCCAGCACGCAGTACACGCTGGAGGCGCCCGAGAGGGTCGCCGCGCCGCCCCCGGGGTTCGCGCTCACGTAGTGGAGCTTGCCAGAGTGCATGTGCTGACCTACCACGACATAGACAGTACTGATATTTATGATATTCATCGTGATCGGAACACGTCGCGGTCACGAGGCGACGTGACAGATGATCAAGTCAGATACCTGTCGGCTTGTAAGATCAAGTGTTAACGTATTATATATTGCCTTTTTTGGGATTTTGTGGACACCCGCAGTATTATACTTTTGACCCCTTAGGGCTAGGTCAAATTTTAGATTTTTTGGCTTGCCTTCAACCATCATTGGAGCATAAGCAGTTCTCGAGAGCTAAGGGGAGACAAAAATTACATTCCCCATTTGTATATATAGACAGATAAGCAGATTGGTAATGAAAATAAAACAAAATATTTTTTTCCATCTATACTATGTAAAGAATAAAGATTTGATTGTTTGTTTGCATTGAATATGCTCCGAAATTGCTGATCCGATGTTGAAAATACGTTCACTAATTATGTAACTACATTATCCCTGAGTTCTATAGGCTACTAATATTAATGTGTTCCCATGGGAATTGGGAAACAGAAAACGCGCGGGCGAAACCGAGGGCATCAGCTGCAGGGAACAAAATGAAATTGGTATAATATACTTATATTCTATACATAATTATAACTTATTCATACCATCCAAATACAGCGAAAATGATGAATTCTTGAGTACAGCTCGGTTGAGCACTAACACCAGATGATGCCACTGCCCTTCGTGTTGCAAGTCCGGGCACCAAACCCGCGCCCCGCACTCGCCTGAACCTTCCGGCTCCCACTCACCTACGTCTAGAGAGAGACAATCTATAGACACATAATTTGCGAACTTTACGGTGGCATGTTTAAATTAAAAAGAAAAGTTATTGAATTTATCTTTCATATTATAAGAAGTTCTCTAGCTAGAACTTCAGTTCAAATTCTAATGTAGAATTGGCAATTTTTAATTACTAGAACTTTGATATTATGGACCCTCAGAGTTTGACGGGTTGGTATAGGGCTTTGTGTCGAGTTTTCCTTCTCTAAAGTACGAACATACTAAAGATAGGTATCAATAGGGCAACATTATCGATTTAAAAAAGATGAATGGAAAAATGGCTTATATTAATTTTCAGTCAGAAAATTCCACTCGTAAAATAAACCAAAGCAAAAAAAATAGGTACTTATTAAATTAAATTTTCTATTACATATCACAGTATAAAGATCCAAGAGGAAAAAGGTTTCATTGTTTGTTTGATTCCATTGAATAGGCTCCGAAACTATGCAACCGATTTTGAAATTTCTTTCATAGATATGTAGCTACGTTATCCTTGAGTTCTATAGGCTACGTTTTATCCCGGTGATATTTATATTCCCGTGGGAATAAGAAACGAAAAAAATATATCACGCGGGTGGAACCGCGGTGATCAGCTAGTATAACAAATAACATAAAATATACTTACTGTGCGGTACTAGAGTCTCTTGCGTAGATATAATGATCGCCTTATCCCTCGCAGACAGTACCATGGTCAAACACACGAGGTGTTCATCGCGACTGTTGTTGATATTCCTCACGAGAGTAAGCAATCGTACGCAATGTGGGTCTGACCGTGGGTCAGAGTACTTCTCCACGCATATCCACGTGGAATATGTCAGGCCCGTTTGAGGGGGAAACACTCGATCACCTATAACATGTTGTATTTATTTGCTATAAATAATTTAGACTCTGCTTCTTTGGGTAGTTAACTAAAGGTTGTCAATAAAAATAGCGGTTGACGTGCTTTTGACACTGTCACGTATATGTATAACTCTACTGAATTTAAAATTAATTAGTAATACTGCTCGATACGATAGCTCGGCGGCACTGCAGTCAGACATTTCTTTTAGTTGGGTTTTCAGGTGTGACGTGACAGTGTCAAAAGCACGTCAATTGCCATTTTTATTAATGTTAATTAATTAATGTTGTTAATTACCTAAAGAAACAATGTATGTACAGACTCTACAACGTGTTTCATATTAGTGTGGTCATATTTGACCCTCGTTACACATGCGCGTTGAATTAACTATACGCAAGGACAAAATTGCAAATACAAGTTTAGTTAAAACTTTTAAGGTGTCATGTAAATTTAATTGATTTGTTCATTTAATCGATATTTTATAAACCCAACACTACCTAGGGTCAAATTTATTCGTAAGGTTCAGTCCCCTTCGATGAATCGTAGACAACTCTTATTTCATATGCTCATATGTATTTCATATCATATCATATGTATTTATTTGCTATAAATAATTTAGACTCTGCTTCTTTGGGTAGTTAACTAAAGGTTGTCAATAAAAATAGCGGTTGACGTGCTTTTGACACTGTCACGTATATGTATAACTCTACTGAATTTAAAATTAATTAGTAATACTGCTCGATACGATAGCTCGGCGGCACTGCAGTCAGACATTTCTTTTAGTTGGGTTTTCAGGTGTGACGTGACAGTGTCAAAAGCACGTCAATTGCCATTTTTATTAATGTTAATTAATTAATGTTGTTAATTACCTAAAGAAACAATGTATGTACAGACTCTACAACGTGTTTCATATTAGTGTGGTCATATTTGACCCTCGTTACACATGCGCGTTGAATTAACTATACGCAAGGACAAAATTGCAAATACAAGTTTAGTTAAAACTTTTAAGGTGTCATGTAAATTTAATTGATTTGTTCATTTAATCGATATTTTATAAACCCAACACTACCTAGGGTCAAATTTATTCGTAAGGTTCAGTCCCCTTCGATGAATCGTAGACAACTCTTATTTCATATGCTCCTGGTACAGAATACTATTTTGTAGTAATGATAGGTTGTGGACTTTAAACAACAAAAACTTACCGATTTCATTGTGCATGTCATCCTGGTAGATAGGTAGGTACTGTGTTCCACAATAAACATAACTAACTCACTCATATCACGATACTTAGATAAACATTATTGAATTTAATAAAAAATACACTTCCTACCTAAGATACTAATAAACACAAAACTAAAAAGTAGGTACTAAAGTAACGGCTCGAAATGTTCGCCGCCTTGATCAATGCACAGTTGGGTCCGTCGCATCATGCTGGCAGTTACATTACACAGCATGTCTGGAGTTACACTGCTAAATGCATCAAATATTTTAGACTCCATATCTTCACGCGTGAGACATACCGCACTGTACACTTTGTTTTTGACATAGCCCCACAAAAAAAAGTCAAGTGGTGTGAGATCCGGTGACCTCGGAGGCCAAGGTATGGGACCACCACGTCCGATCCACTGGTTAAACCGCTCATCTAAATACGCCCGTACATCTCTCGCATAATGTGCTGGCGCCCCGTCTTGCTGGTACATCATATTTGTGTACAATGTTACAGGCAAGTTTTCAAGTTCGGGTTCTAAGACGTTTCTAAGGAACGCGAGGTAATTTTCACCGTTTAGCGAACTCGGTAGCACGAAAGGACCAATTAAAATATCTCCGATTATTCCCGCCCAAATGTTAACACGCCACTGATGCTGAAAGTTGTTTTCTGCAGATGCGTGTGGGTTCTGATGAGTCCATACATGTTCGTTATGCTGGTTACTGATACCAGCACGAGTAAAAGAGGCTTCATCGGTCCATAAAATACGGTTCGCGAAACTAGGGGATCGTTGTGCTTCCTCTCGGTACCACTGGCAAAAGTTGAGACGTGGTACGAAATCAGCCGGTGTCAGTTCTTGGGTGTGCCTGAAGTGGTACGGATGTTGACCATCTGCTTTTAGCACGCGCCATACTCTCAAATGATTCATTCCCAGAACAATCCCAGCGCGGCGAGTACTTGTTCTGGGATTGGATTGAAAATGCTCGAGAATACTTCTTGCTCTGGTGGTACAACAGATGGTCTGCCTTCTGAGCGGGAACCACGGAAAGAACCAGTGTCATGTAAACGGTTCACCATTTTTCGGAAGCACTCCACAGATGGTAACCGCCGCCGTTCACCTTCGAGTCTATTGTCCACAAATCTTTCTCGATAAAGGCGACGAGCTTCACGCAGACTGCCATCGGCTGCCCCGACGCAAAGTATCATTTCATAATATTCACTATTACTTAAATACGCCATGATCGATTAACACAGATTACTACGTACGCCTAATATCAAAGTTTACTTGCAACTGAAAAGAAATTAGATAGTTGTAAGTGTTGCCCAAGTCCAATGTCTTATTTCCTTGAATTACGTCGTAATTTTGGTAAAAATCTAATAAAAGTACCAAGTAGGTACTTAGTTTTATTTATGAAAAAAAGCTAGTAGGTACCTAGTATAAAATAATTTAAGAGATAAATAATAACATAATTATTATTTACCATAAACACAGGATATTTCCCTAAGACCTATGAAATAAAATAAAATTGTTGAATGCCAGCGCGGCGTCGCTCGCATGATAGTATGCATGTACATACATTTCGAAACCTGCTTAAACCCATTTAAAAAAAACCGCTTCAAGATCCGTTGCGTAGTTTTCAAGAACTAAACATACATTCAGAACAGACAGACGGAAAAAGCGACTTTCTTTATCCATGTAGTCTAAGATTAGTAATTTATTACCAATTGCTAAAATGAACAAATATCCAGCATAAAAAAAGCTAATAAAGTCCCCGTTTATGAAGAACATTGCATTAACTTGCAACACCGGAATAATATGGTTTTTGCGGTAAAATTTACACGTGTTGTGACGTGTACGTCTTTGATATATGCCGACATCGCTATTGATACCTAGTTTCTTCAAAGCGGCTCCAATCAAAAAAGTGGGCGGTTCTCTTTGTAATTTTTAGGGGTCCTTAAGATACATATTAGTGAAACTGACACCAACACCTCCTACTTTTTCTGATATCCTCGTTCAACCATACAAGTTGCCACTTTTAGCGATAATGTTTTATGAACTTTTATGCATCACATTATCATGACGAATCGAGAACCTAAGTACCTACTCTTTTTTAAAGTCGGTCAAAAATAACCAAACACCTTGCAGATCATTTACTTCATGGTAAATGAGTCGAAAGAGAGTTCACGATATGGTAGTGCAGTGACTGGCATCCACGATCTCTCTATCCCGAAACTGAATACCTACATACTACTATACCCACCAGCGTTCTCAACAGCTACATAAACTTCTACACAAACAGCAGTTGTATTTTAAATATCTGTGCGGAACCAATTTATAAAAAGTGTAAATTTAAGGAAGACAAGAACATAAATGTTTCTTCTCTTTTCTTCGACAGCAAATGCGTTGCTCCTGGTATTTGAGTAGGTTGACAACAAATTACGTGTGAGTTGTGACATTCACGACAATCACGTGATACATAAATTCATAGAAAAACTTCAAAAATAACTTTGAGTAGGCACTCTTTATTTTGACCCCAAGTTGTGATTCCGAAACTATTTTGTATGATAACTATTGATAAAGTAACTTTATCTGTTGGCTAAAATTTTGAGTAACAACGAGACTGTCCGAATCTATTTCACTGTTTGGCAAACCTACTTGAGGTCAAATCTAGAGTTCATTCTAATCATATGTTTATTTTGTAGTGCAGTCTTAGGGCTTCATTTCAATGAGCTATCGATAAAAAGGAAAATTTATCGACTACGTCATTATAAGTCAATATTTTATCAAATTAATTAAAGACCCCGCGCAATATATTATTTGGGCCCTACCCAATGCAACCTTGAGATATGACCACACTAATATGAAACACGTTGTATAATAATATTTTTCAAGGTAGATGCAACTTTTCCCATTCGGCCGCCATCATAACTACAGGTTCGTAACCAGTTGAGAACGAGGAAAAAATGATCCGTGTTCGAAACCAGTTTCGATAGAAGACGATTTTTTCCTTACACGAAATCACTGCTTTTATTTCGTAAATATTCTTTGTTCGTTGTATATTTTTGTTTTGTACGATACTAGTACTAATGAGATTCGCTGTAAGGAGACTTCCGGGTTAAGGTGTCGCAAAGAGGGTCCCGGACTTAGAAAAATTTCGACAGATTTTTGTATGGAGCAGGGACTTGTAAAATTTTTACGGCTTCACGGGACTTAGAAAAATTTCGACCGATTTTTGTATGGAGCGGGGACTTGTAACATTTTCACGATTTCACCTAGTGTCGGAAGAAGGGTTCGGGACAGAAAAATTTCGATTGATTTTTGTATGAAGCTGGTACTTATAAAATTTTCACGACTTCACCTAGTGTCGCAATGAGGGTCCCGGACATAGCCGAATTTCCGACTGATTTTTGTATAGCGCAGGGACTTGTAAAATTTTCACGATTTTTGTCGACCTATTGGGGGAGGAGCGGGGGTTGTCGAGGATGACCTTGGAAAATCATTATGGTTAACACCCCGACTCCAGAGTACCCCGACTCGGATAGGTTAGGTTTAGAAGGCCTTCTAGGTTAGGTTTTTTTTTTTTTTTTTTTTTAACCACCCAGAAATAGGAGCCCTATCTGTTAATCGTTCATATTAGACCAAATAAGTTATATATCTTTAAAAAAAATAGAAACAAAAAATTTAAAATAAAATTTAAAAAAATAATTAAAATAAATAATTAAAAAAAATACCAAATATACACTTTTTAAGCAATCCACTTACTTCAATCGACTTAAAAAAATTTGACTTCATTTTTGTATGGGACCCTCTTTGCGACACCCCGACCGACTTCCGAATAATTATTATTCTCCCGTCTATGAAAATTTGCATCAGATCAAAATAGGTAACACAACTTTTATATGTAGGTACTACTTAGAATTACTTATGTAAAAGTATTCAATCTTTTCACTTTCAGAGACACTCCAAATTATGGTTTTAGCATTTGGACTGTACTGAAAAGTTTGTCTGTTCATTTTTGTTGGTTTTAATTAGCTTACATATCTAATAACTTTAATAAGTTATACCAACCAACAACCAATGACCCAACTCCTGATGTAGGCCGCACGGGTGACTAAAGTCCGCTGATGCCCTGAGGTTATCCTTACGAGGTAGTAAACGGAACGGGGGGCAATGGACGTTAATGATATCAAAAAAAAGATGTTAAAGGCTGACCAGAAATATAAAACACCCGATCTCACCTATTCTGACAAATTATCAGCATCCATTGAGCTTTTTCCGACCCGGCAGTAATAGTTATAGTATAATAGGTACGGAACCCCAAAACAACCCCACTATAACTTTAAGTACCTACCTACTTACCTCCTACTACAGCTTCCGTGGTGGACAGCACGTCAATTGATTAACAATCGACACACACAAATGTTAAATTCTTTGATCGTAACCGTGGTTTTGTGTAAGGAAAAAGTCTTCTTCTATCGAACCTGGTTTCGAACACGGATCATTTTTTCCTCGTTCTCAACTGGTTACGAACCTTTAGTTACGATTGCGGCCGAAGGCCGAAGGCTTTCGCATGTGAATCTTCATCTAGACTAGAGAACTTTTGTTTTTCAGATCTTCGTCTGTTGATCGGCAGGGGCACCAGTTGCAGGTGAGATTGACTTAAGACTTTATCCTTTTCACCCTCCTTTATCAATATATCGTTCCAAAATTACCTGAACCAATTCCACCCAATGTAGCAGTGTCTTGAGTCCCCAACGCGTTTAAATTAGCCGACTGCGGCGCGATACTCGGCAAATATAGACAACCAAAGCCTTCAGCTGACATATCAAACTCTACAAATGGCGGTAGAGTGCATGAGTTTTGAGATCTGTGGAATTGTGATTACAAAATTAATATCACAATAATATGTACTAGTAATATCACAGTAATATGTATCCGAAAAAAAAATTGTGCAACTGACTATTTTGTATTTGAATTACCTATAACAGCACTACCAAATAGTTTGTGCATCACAAAACATCTCATTGGACACCTAAAATAATATAAATTGGTGCTGCTTTACCAAGTAATCGGTGCGTTTTTCAAATAGATTTAAGTCAATAACGATCTTTCTATTCTAAACAACAGTAAAATATTGACTTAAAACAACAACATAAAACACACAATTGAAAAATACTTGGCAAGCATACCTGTAATCTCTGGGTGTTGTCATGGACACTAATGTCTTTATCCTTGTAAGCGGCACAGGTCCACCTGATGTACAAACTTGTCCAGGTTCTGGGGCCACGCAGTTCAAAGGATTGCCCATACGAAGGAATTCCCTATGTAAACAATTCCAGTTACACTTTAACCCTTGGCTATGAAATTAATCCTTGGATGGATGTTAACCCAAATATCTATTAATACTTCAGAATAACCGTAGCTCAACCATGGGCTACTCATTTTTGTCCCGGTAATGTAATATTATATGTAACATTTACCACACTTAAATGCGAGTGAAAAAACATGACACGCGTAGCTAATTAATCTGAGATGAGATTTTCTATTAATCTATAAAACGTTAGATACAATACACGTGGATTTGTTATTGATGTTATAACATGACCTTGAAAACCTGTTAATCAACATGATTATGATTATCACAAAGCAATAAACAGAATTGTAACCCTTCGACGTGAATACGGTTTATAATAAGTGTATATACATCTTTCAATTAGCAGAAGAGTTATAAGTGAATGATAATGTGATGACAAACATTTTGTATGGTTACAAAAGCATGAATTGATAATATTGTTCTTTGTTTACTGCGCCTCATTTTGTTATGGTTTTTTTGTTTTATAATATTGAATCCTTGTCAAACTTATTTTCAACCGACTTCCAAAAAAGGAGGAGGTTCTTAATACTCAATTTTTTTTATATTTGTTTCCTCTTATCTTTAGACTGTTTTTTTTAAAATTGAAAGGTACTACTTTCCGTAGCACCTTTCAATTAAACATAATATGGCCCCATTGCGGTAATTTGAAGTATGTTGTATTGTCAATTTTTGACGTGTAGGTATTTCATATACAACGGCAAACTTTTGAGCATAATGAGTAAGGCCCGGCACCCACTATCGGTGGGCATCGGTGCGGCTCGGTACAGCTCGGGCGCCTTACGGCGGTTTCGGGCGGCTTCGGGCGCCTGAGAGCTGCGTCGGGCGACTTCGGGCTGCCTCGGCAGCCGTAAGCATGGCTATGGACGCCGAGACTGTCTTCGGGTAGCTCGGGTGGCGATTTCGAGGCAGACACGTCGCAGAACAGTCATTTCGATCACAGTCATATAATCCACGAAACCTGCCCAATAATGTGGAAAGTTTTGGGTCGTATTGCTCTCCCAAAACCAACAACAACACAATGGAAGTTAATTGCTAAAGACTTTGAAAGAATTTGGAATTTTCCAAACTGTATCGGTGCCATGGATGGCAAACCTTTCAGAATACGAGCTCCAAATAAAAGCGGCAGTTTATATTTTGATTATAAGAAATATTTTAGTATCGTTTTGCTAGCGGTAGCAGACGCTAATTACAAATTTGTGATTGTTGATGTAGGTGCTTACGGCAAAAATAGCGATGGTGGTATATTACAACATTGAAAATTGGGTTTAATACTAAAAAGTGACACCTTAAATACCCCCAAATGAATGTTTACCAGGTACAACTCAAGAATTACCCTATGATTTAGTTGCCGATGAAACCTTCCTCCTTACAAAAAAATATAATGAGACCATACCTTGCGAATCAACTGGCAGATCAAGAGAAAAGAGTTTTTAATTACAGACTTAGCCGAGCAAGGCGTATTGTGGAGAGTGCATTTGGCATCCTTCAGTTAAAATTTGATAATACGATAATAGACGCGCGTGCGGTGATCGAAATGACTGTTCTGCAACGTGTCTGCCTCGAAAATGCCTCCCGAGCTACCCGTAGACAGCCTCGCCCGACGCAGCTCTCAGGCGCCCGAAGTCGCCCGAAGCCGCCGTAAGGCGCCTGAGCTGTACCGAGCCGCACCGATGCCCACCGATAGTGGGCGCCGGGCCTAATGGCCCCATTGCGGTAATTTGAAGTATGTTGTACTGTCAATTTTTGACGTGTAGGTATTTCATATACAACGGCAAACTTTTGAGCATAATGAGTATTTTATTTTTATCTAAAATCAATTTTGAAGGTTCTAATTTCACACTAACCTCAGCTCGGAAGGCCTAAGCGAGTGTGCAGCAAGTCTCTCGAGCATATACATGGTGGGCGGGTGTAATGGATGACGTTCAGCTCTCAGTGCGGAGCCGCATACCCTTAGTACTACACCTGCTAGTCCAGAGTGGCACATCACTTGCTGGTTACGTTCACTGGAAAGGAGATATTCATTGTTATTTTGATGTATTGATTTATGGGTAGAATACTTAGGTTTTGTTCCCTCAATAGTCAATAGTAAGTAGATCGTCGCGGACACGGTTCTGTCAATACCTGAATCTCCCAAAGTGAAACCCAATGAAGCCATGACGATATGTCATATCACTCACAGGCTTCGAATATTGACACAGAGACGCGCCTCCGCGAACGATTGGCTGCGCCTTGAGAAACGCTCGCAAACCGCTAGTATGATATGATAAGGCCCTTGTATTAAGGTAAGGTAATGTACAAGTCTCATGCCCAAAATCATTTTTTGGAATTACTCTATTACTATGCCTTATACAAACACTAGGAACTAATGAGTGTTTAATTTATTTAGTTATTACCAAATAAAAGAGTCGATTGGCTACTTGCGCACTTTAACATGGACACTTTTCTCGTCCTGCGTTTTTAACCAGCGTGCGGATCTCGCCCGCAATGCGTGTCGATGTCAACGGCAAATTAGTTCTAGACTAGCCCCGTTATCATACCATCCGGGCGGCGTGAGGGTGGTCCGCGCCACATGAAACGCATTTCATTATTGTATGTAATTTGACATTGACATCGACCCCCAGTGCGGGCGTGATCGGGATCTGCTGGTGAAAAAAATTACAGGAAAAGTGCTCTAACATATCAATTATGAAGACTACAGTATGGAGCTGTAGAGTATTAGTCTTGTATAATCTGCTTATTCATATCTATATCATTCAAAACCAACATGAATCTCTTACCTCCTCACCAAACTCTTCAGTACATGGGCCAAGTAGTCCCGTATGGCTCTTGCGTGTGGCTCGTGTTCCATAGGTCGTGGCAAGGCCGGTAGTAACTTGGCGAGAACTATGACCACGCCGGAGTGAATGATCCAGGCCTCCCCGTTGTTGCTGCCCACGGATAGGTTGAGGGGAGCCGTTCGACCAGCGGGTTTTGACTGTACCAGAATAATGGAATTTAATACAATTCTAATTCTAATAAACGTTTTTTGTCGGAAATATTAATGTATTTTAATAATCTATTGACAACAAAAATCTACAATAAACCTAAACCAAAATCTAAACTACTTCTTCCAAAAACAAGTTAAAAACACCTGTTCATTAGTACTGAGTTCACGGGAATCAAGATATTCCTCCTTTTTTGAAATCGGTAACAATAACAAACATTACAGGGTTTCAACAGAAGATTATATTTTATATCTTACTTCATTGATAGCAGAACTTTGCCGGGTCAAGCTAGGAGACTTGACATTGAGTGATCCACAAAATGTAGGTTTGTCGAACGAATCCAACGCAACGTCATACAATAGACGCAGTATTATACAAGCGTGGACAAATACCACCGGCACTTTATCGGGAAACCTGCAAAGAATAAAATCATTGCAGGTATAAGTTGACAAACCCGCTGCGATTTAGAAAAGACGACTAGATTCAGCGCGATATAGCGGTTGTGATCTCTAGAGTGAACCAGATGATTCAAAAACTAATCCCTTAGATAAATTTCTATTAAGGGCCCAGACCGCGCACGGACAAAGTCGATTTTGAGCGACAGCAGCGCTATTGTTGCCCGAATCATCCGACGGGCGGGTGAATGACCCAGAGAGCGCGATTTTGAAAATGTTTTGCGACAAACGTTCCACGTTGAGTTATTGGAAATAAACGACTGCCTATTTGTAAAATATTCCAAGAGTAGTTTTCGTTATAAAATGATCCTAATTACTAGATAAATAAATAAGAGTAGTTTGAGACACAATTTTTATGATTTTCTATTTATAATAAACAATCAAGAGCAGGTCCGGACTGACCTTTTTGTATTCTACTTACCTAAAATTCCAACTACGAGTATCTATGTATTTATTTGTAATTTTACTACCAAAGTTTATTCTTATTTCGTAAAATTTTCATTCAATAAAATAATTGCAAATTCAGTAGGAAGTACGGTCGAAATAACATCACGCCTTTCCTCGCTAGTGTTTATATCTACGCAAGGAAATGTGCCTATTGCGTAAACTCAAATACTTTTTGCTTACGATCACCTCGCAATCTAAAAAATCTTCTAGGGTTATACAAAAAATTGTCAATAAATGAAACACAAGTATAAAAATGGTTCATATAATTAAAAGTAAACAAAATATGAGTCGCCACCTAAAAAGCGTGCTAGGGTTGTACAAAAATTAGTTATAAACAAACATGAAATTTATAAATTATTCATATACTTAATTAAACGAAAGTAAACAATAACAAAATATGAGTTTAAGAGTTTCTAATGTTTTTTTCATTTTAATGATTACTGATCAAATTCTGATTTCTACTAATTTGATGATAAAATCAATTGCTATTGCAAAACCTATCAGAATGAAAATGTTACCAGCTGCCCGATTCACGTAATAAAAACCGTAGCGTAGTGACTTAAAAATGTCACTTCGCACACTTTTTAACCGACTTAAAAAAAGAAGAAGATTCTCAATTCGCTGTATTTTTTGAACCGATTTTGATGATTCTTTTTTTTATTTGAAAGCTGGTGCATCCCGTGTGGTCACATTTTAATTTCATTAGGATCGGAGCTTGGGTTTACACCAGGTAACTCTTCAAAATCGTATAGGAATTGTATAGAAATTGAGCTATTGGAAGATTTATGACAATCCAAGACTAGATAAGTAAGTGCGTTAAAAACAGAAAACCAAAAGGCGATTTCTAAGTTTCTAAGTTAAAACGACTTTTGAACTGGCGTGTTTACGTGAATCGACCGGCTGGGTAGTTAAGTTACCTCAGTCTCTTTCAAAATCATTAGACGTTCTTCTCTTTCAAAACACGTAAAGCTCTTTCTTTCCTCTCTTTCATAGCCTCTATGACATTGGGCGGGTCACGAATAGGCATGCTTCGTGACTGCCGAGGATCAACTAATTCTGGAAGGAGGCAATCGTAATAAAATCTAACTAATTTCATCTCCATTTTCTCCTTCCAAAATTTGTCGTCCTTTTCTATAATATAAACTTTCATAGGTACAGTAGCACCAAACCAGATGCCAAGCATGCAAACGTTTCTTTTAGTTATATGTAGCTGTCCCTGAATTTGGAAATACCAGTAATGATTTTTATTTATGACATAACCCTTGGAAGCCTTGTCGTTAACCCATAAGGTATGTTTGGCCATTGCTTCATCAAGAGTCATGCCAGCTAAAGAATGTGGGCAGTTAATTTCAATTAAACCGTTTGCATAAATGCCATCTGGTGTAGTACCAAGAAATTCATATTGATCGTCGACGAAAAAACCGCAACCTTGTATACTAATATTCTCTTGAATTTCTAACTGTCTAATTGCAGTTTCTTCGTTTTCGATACCGTACCGTACAGCAGGCAAACTGGAGATATTACTACCATAAACGATTTTACAAACAAGAGCAGCACAACTTGTGCTCTCTCGTTTTTTACAAACTTCCCCGAACGATGATGAGGTTAGTAATTTTCTCGTTGTACTCATCCACTCAGCACTACTTCTTTGCAAATGGGTCGACCTTTCAAGCTCCTCTCTTTCAGCACAAGACAACTTTAAATCACCTAAAAAAGATGACTTGGCTTTCTCATATAATTCTGGACTCAGATCAGGTTTTTCGCAGTTTGGTCCATAGTGAGCGTCTTTCGATACAGCGCTGTGGCTTTTTTTCAATCTTAATTTAGGTTTAGCAATTAAACGGTTTCTACGATTACTATTTTCCACTTTCGCGATCAAAGGATTAGGACTAGATTTAAATATGACTTCATGAGTTTTACTATGAATCGATCCCGTATTAAAAGACACAACAGCAGCTGCGCATCGGCCCGCATAAGAACCACGGGAAGAATAATTTACACGCTTACCCCCAACTAATTTAGCAATTACTCCGTTAAAACTTTCAACTATATTACTTGTGCAATTATGAATTAAACTTCTAGAATGATATGACAGTCTTTTACTTAAAATTTCTACCGCGTCCATTAATCCGCATCCAACAATTGCTGGAAGTAACCCAACAGGTTCTATTCGACGAGTGTCAGGTCTACAAAAATACTCCTTGCAATGTTGGTGATTACCAAATACGTGTTGTGGACCATTTAGGATATCTTCACTAAGATTTTTTATTTTTTCTTCGAGTGACTGATTTTGATCCCCCCAATATTTAATCGCGCATTTTACACCCGTTCTTAAACGCAAATACCTTTCTTTTAGGAATTTCCGCAATTCGCAAGGATACTTAGTGTCTTTCGACAATTTCTCCAAGCTATTGCAGTAGTTTCGTAAAAGATGATTTTTGCATTCAATTTTCTCTACTATTAAATTATCGTACGGACGCGAATCTAATATTTTTTTATAAGTACTGGAATCGCCGTCTGCTACAAATTTATTATAAATTACACCGTGATCAACAAAGGAACGTTTAAACCCCTCAACTATTATGGTCGATTCCATCCCGGTAGATGATCCTGAATAATTCTTGAAACAATGGTGTTCCGGGGGCTGACTGTTGTTCTTTGCGGCTCGTGCACAGACTACGCAGTATTTATTTTTAACTCCAAAAAACAATACTTTATTAGTTTTAATGCCAATTATCGCAGCTGCGCCGGATAAGGCGGAAAAATTCTTACCATAAGATCTCTTGCTCCAACAACCGTCAACAGCAACAGATATTAATGGTGTACCATTTTTATCAACACTACCTATAGACACTGCGTACTCCGCTTCTTCCTTGACAGCTTCTGCCATGGAATGTGCTGCTGTCTTTTCCCACCAATCGCAAACCGTATTATTAATTTCATTGTACAATGAAGGTGACATGATTGGTAGGGCTACTGCGGCACTTAATGTTTTTAACTGAGAGTAGCTCCCACCAGATGATATGATACCAGACACAATTTGATGATTCACTTCCATGCTATCTTCTTTCTTTTCAACCAAACACACAGTAAATTTCATATTACACATACTACATTTTATGATGAGTTTTGAGTCCAGACCAACTTTTACTTCACCTATTATACTGAGGTAACTTAACTTACAATCCATTGGACCGTGGTCCCCTATGGCCTGAAGAGCTTTAAAAAAAAAAGAAATATCCACTACTCTACGCCCAACTTCCACTTCATCCATCCATAGTTCCTGTAAAGAAAGATAATGGCTTGATTTTTTTTATAAAAAATAATTCAAAAGGTATGGGCCAAATTTCTTCAAACATAGCTAAGAACTCCCTTAGAATACATCTTTGAAACACAGAACACTAGATCAAAATCTTAAACGTTTTTATCAGTCTTCGTCAATTATGAAAGTGAATAAATAAACATAATAAAAAACTGGTTGCTTGTAAAGTCGGTTTAGGACGATAATTTTATCGGATAACGTCATAATATTATTCTCCATCGCTTGTACTGCGCTCTCGCTTGACCCTAGCGTGACATAATGTGACACTTTTTTGTGCGTGTTGCCGGTGTTCATCGATTTATAAGACGTTATCACGTCATAAATTTAATAAATCCGACTATATGCATAAAAACTCAAAAGGTAAAAAGAAAACAAGTTTACGGTCTTGAATTATGTTACATAAAAATAAATAAGAACACTATTGTAATAAATCGAATTCAACAGTTGAGACCCATTGAAATCCTCACAGGCTCGAAGATATTCCTGACTAGCTAAATATTTCTTTAGAAATAGGCCCCGACTGCTAAATACGCTATATTACAATGGTGTTGTTATTTATTTTTATTACACATTTTCATTTTTTAATCTGTCGGGTTTTAACATTTTTATTGTTTATTTATTTATATTCATAACTGACGAAGACAAATTATAAAAGTGCAAAAGAATTCATACAATATTATGTTCGTGATGAACAGAAATTATAAATTTCCTTTACGCTATACGTATTGGTTTTTTATGGCGTCACTTATTCTATGTCACTCGGGCTTAGAAGACAATTCTAATGATACTAAAAACATTAAAATCGGTTCAATAATTTTGAACTTATCGTGCCACAAAGATATATTACTTAGTATACATACATACATACGTACACCAGTCGCGTAAAAGATAATATTTTACAAAAAAATCCTTGATTTTGGTAAAATACGAGATTTGAACGTGAATTTTCTTTTGAGAAAGTAATTGAGAAGTATGTGTTTGTCTCACAATGAAAATAATAAATATTGCAAAAAAAAACTGTAGGTACTGAGATTTTGTCTTCGCCCATCACTAACTAGTTTGTTTATTTATGTAACAAGTCTACAAGAATTACGTATAACAACTTACCTCTATACAGCGCGTAGCAGTGTTGCTCGGAGTCTCGGCCTGAAGGTTTTCTTCATTTTCAGTACTGGAAATATTATTCATCAATATCCACTTTTTATTTATTTTGTAATTTTTGTACAACCCTACGCCAGGCACGGCGCGCCTCTTTGGCGGTAAGTATGTCGACAAAGCCGCGCGCGCGCCCGTGCAATTTCTGATAGGAAACATACCTACTTCCACTTCCACATATTTAGACATGATGAACATGAAAACTAATAATACTGTAACTAATAATAGTGTAAGCAAACTCATTGCTTTGAAATACATAAATATATGAAAACTAATACTATATTATGTAATAAAATTTATTATTATGAAAATTGTTCCTATAGAAATTGACTTTATTACTTATATAGATATTGAAATTACGTAATTATTACCTACTGGACATTGTAATTTTTCTTCTTAGACTGACATACCTAATTGTGTACCTATCTAATTACATGTCAAATCAATATTTACATGCTGTTGTAGGTATATGTCTGAATCAGGCGATCTAAATCATTGTACCTATTTGCTTTGTAATGTACCTACCCTGTTCAAAATGCAAATAGATTATATTATTATTACTACTAAGACATGATAAGCATTCACACAAATAAAAGTAATAAAACTAGGATTTTTACTTGACACTAACACAAATCTAGTAATTTTTTTCTAGGTATTTAGGACAAGACGTAGTCAAGTAGGCAGGTAAATAAATAAGTAGGGAGGAACTTACATTTTATTCCGAGATCTTTTGGCTTTCACGTTTTTATAATGCGTACTAAATTTTCTTTTCGCTGGAATGGCACTCAGCAAATTATCCTGCGAAAAGAGACCCTCGATTACCAATTACGTTTATGATACCTATTGCCTTTATCATGTTGAAAAATCTATGTATGTCGTGCAGAGAACTATAAGATGATTGAAAGTCATACCCAGTCATACCCCGCCAGTTCATATCTCGAGAAAAAAGGTGGGCAGGGCTTTGATTGTTTCAAGCCTGAATTGATACCTACTTTACAAGGTTCATAAAATGACCTACGCAACAAAGTAAATAATTTTGTATTTCTTACGATTTATATCTAGTTCCATCATGGTTTTCTTTCAGACTTTCATTATATCGGTACTTTCTACTTACTGAAAGTAAATTAGTTATAAAAATATTGTACTTACAGTTTTTCACAAAAAACACAAATTCACAACACGTAATTTTGCTGTAGCATCCGACACGCGTGGAGTCACTTTGAAATTCTATGGCGCACTGGCGATTAGTTGCGACGATCGTTCTATCGGGACGCGCTTGAATTTGCATACATTTTTCTACGGAGAATTTACGTAAAACATATCTAGATTTTAGGGCTTTAAAAGGGGAAGTCTTTGTTTGTAAAGGTACAAAAAAAAGTACATGGTTATATTTATTGGTTTTTTCAGTGTTCAAAAAGTGTTTCTTTTTATCAATTTGTGTTGATTTATTGGGTTAAATCTGAAAAATACGAAGGCACGTTTTCGAATTTTTTCTCAATTTTGTGCGTTTGTTGACGTTTATTATATAACAACTACAGGGTTTTAAGAGTTAAAATTAGCACTAACATAATTTTTGGTCTTTCATTTTAATATATACAAATTATCGTTGTTATTAATCATATGTAAATAGGTTAAATATGAAAAATCGTAACACTCTTTTCGGTGATTTTCACGATCTGGGCCCTTAACACTAATGTGAGAATATCTATGTTTATTATTCAATAGAATTTGGATGAAAGTAATTTATTATCGGACTTGGATGAAATTATAGTTAATCATAACGTGTTAGTTCAATGTATACACAATGGCGTGCACACGTACTTGTAATTTATAGCACCCTATAACATAGTGATACTTAACCCTAGGATTCTGGGTTTCATCATAGAATAGCATTTTGTAATTTTGAAAAAAAATTGAAACCCATTGCCTTGCGATGAAATGTTGATTAAAGACAACAAAATCTTACGTGTCAGCCGCCAGATAATATATCACAAAAATGTATCTTACGTCATCTCCAATATGTTGCCCGTAAACATCTCATGATAAACCTCATATAGTTCCGTGTCGCCTTGTTCGGTGTCGTTCTGAAGTTCGATATCGTCAACAAAACATCCCAACAGCCGTATTGTCTTACACAGGGTTGTCATACATATCTGTAGCAAATTGTTTATATTTAATCTGATGAGTCTTATAGACCCACTATTATAGACAAGATTTCAATGAATTATCTATTAGCAGTTTATTAGCAGATGTTCCGCTAGCATGTAAAAAAAGGAACATGACTTAGGCCGAACGCTAAAACACGGGCAGATGCGGATGCGGGTGCACGCGTCACAAGTCCGCCGCGGGCCACAAATCCGCGAGCGGGCACCCGTCGCGTGCGCCCGTCTCATTTAGCGCTGCTAGTATAATTTTGATCTAGAGCGTGTACAGTAGTGTCGGGTAGATTAGCATAGCAGTAGCAGTAGATTAGCAAATAATTTGGTAATTTATTATTTGGCAAAAAGACGTCTACGAAAACAACGTCGACTGCCTAACCTGTTCGTGACAGCAGGCTACTCAGCGGAGAATTCGTAACCAAATTTGGCCGAAATTGCACCTCAAAATCGATGTTCATGGTTGTACCTAGCCTCCGACGCGTGTGACCGTAGCATCTAGCGTAGTCTAGCCGACAAGTTGAAAATGGTACAAAATAGAGATACTGCTCTTAAAATTATGTGCGAAAGCGTGTAACACACAATTTTTTTACTTGAACAAAAACTGAAAAATCCGTGTAATGTTGTTGAAGTATAAAAATTATTATAAACAAAGTATAAATATTTTTTTAACTTTTATGGCACGATCTTGTTAAGTATGTGGGTAAGAAAGGCTCTACGAAGCGAAATTTTTTTACAACTATTATTGTAACATTTTTTTTCACTTACAATTAAGACTGAAGTTCAAGAAAATTTTGTTAATTAACAATTGTTTAACTTGTTGAAAAATTAACTTTAAGTAAAATTTCCAACGGGAATAAATTATTTATAGCGTTCAGAATACACCATATTTTTTTCAAATAAAAAAAATATTCAATATGTACCTTAAATAAATTAATGAATGTACCGTAATCGCTTTTGACACCGCGCGCGCAATTTAAAAATGTCGCGCGCAGACCTATTTTCAGCGTTAAATTAAAATTATAAATAATGGAGATAGAGTTCCGGGAGTTAGTTTTTTATTGGAAAATTCCCTCTTTCAGAATCTTTTTTTGAAATTTCTTAAATATTAATAGTTTATGAAATATTGGCAAAAAAACGAAATGCCATTTTTATTTCATCTTTAATTGTTTATAACTTTGCAATTTTTTATGTGCTAATACACGCTTTTAGCACATTTTTCTAGGCGTCATTCCGAATCCACTAGCTATCGCACATAATTTTAAGGGCAGTATCTCTATTTTGTACCATTTTCAACTTGTCGACTAGACTAGCGGCGCTCGACTGATTTGTAGAAACAAACCCGCGGGCAGACGCCCGTCGCCCGCGTCCGCTCTCCGTCCCACGCGCCTGCGCTGCTCAAACTATTTTTCATTGAGCGTGCGTCCGCGCGAGTTTTAGCGTTCGCCCTTAGACCTTTACGATGTTAATATGTCCCCATTTATGGGTCCCAGTCTATCAAAGATATAGTATTAGGTTGAGATGCACAAGAATAGCCAAAATTTACTTAATGCCATTTCAGAAAAAAAATATACGTCAAAAATTAACACAACAACCAACTTCAAATTACCGAAATGGGACCAAATAATTGTCGGAATGAGACCACTTGGGAAGTAGCTTTCATTAAAAAAAATTTCAAACTCGGTTCATCCAGTCCAAAGATATGAGGTAACAAACTTAAAAAAACATACAGTCGAATTGAGAACCTCCTCCTTTATTGGAAGTAGGTTGAAAAATGTTCATTTAGCAGTACAAAATATTGATATCACAATTACCTCATGGTGAAAAAATTTGGCATTAGCAGGTTCAAATCTCATAGCCGTGGTTATGGTATAGAAGACTAGATGTATGAGATGTAACATGTCGTTGTCCAACGGTTTGTCTCCCCTCAGTTTTCCTTCTAGTGATACTAGTACACTGGTGACGTACACGAAACCGCTGACCTGTGAAAATCAGAACATTTACTTTTAATATACAAGAAACCGGCCAAGCGCGAGTCCGACTCGCGGACAAATAGTTATGTACCAAAACGGCGAAAAAAGAAACACGTTTGGTGTATGGGAGCCCCCTTAAATATTTATAATATTGTTTTTTAGTATTTGTTGTTTTAAGGGCAACAGAAATACACCATCTGTGAAAATGTTAATTTTCTTACTATCACAGTTCACAACAGACGGACGGATGGAAGGACAGCGGAGTCTTAGTAATACGGTTCCCTTTTTAACCTAAATAAGGTTGAATAATTTTTGTATGTTTTGACAATTGAGGTGTTAGCAAACACCATTTAATAAGTAAAAGAAATGCGTGACCAGAGTAAGATGTTAGTTGAACCCATTAGAAATTCATTTCAAAATTAAAACCAATCCTTGAAAAACACTTTTTTGTTTTTTTTAAACACACCTATTTTTGAGTCCATAAAAAGTACGAGTAGTTTACCTTCCTAAATATAGTTCTAGTACGATGCGAGTCCCGTAAACATGCCAATAACGCTTTCAATATATCCAGTTTCAGAAGTAAAGCGTCATTTGGCGCCGCATGCATCCCACATAGCAACGCCGACATGTCCTCTTCACCCGAACCACTAACTATAAGTTCTCTTATAACACCTAAAATACGAAAAAAGTTTAAAAACACACCTCACTTTGACACAAAAACCGACATCCAATTACCAGAATAAGCAGACAGACACAGACACATATCACGCCTATATCCCGAAGGGGTAGGCAGAGGTGCATTACACACCCACAATTTGCCAGTATTTTTAGTCCCACGTAATAGGGGGCAAGCCTATTGCCGTCACCGGGCACATTTATAATGGGTTATGTCCAAAATGGCCGAATTAATTTAATAAAAAGTAGCAGCTGTATTGTAATTTTGAAAAAATTTTAAACCCGTTGCCTTGCGATGAAATGTTGATGAAAGACAACAAAATCTTACGTGCCAGCCGCTATGGCACAGCCAATTAAAGTCCTGGGCGTCTCGGACTATTAAAAGAACCCTACATACATATGCATTACTTGCAGGTGAGATACTCTGAGGTACCTTAAGATATTTGCGGGACCTCTACCGCTTGTGTCGCATTTTTGCGATACCGAATGCAATTGCGACAAATGTAACTAAATTTCGTTACTAAGTAGAGTAACTTTACTTACCTAAAGCGTTACTTCTACACGACTCATAAACAACCATTCCATGCACACACTTCGCGCCGCCACAATCTCTAAACACATTGCAATTATTTGTGTTTGAACTCAACAAAGCTGTCAACCCTTCCATAACTAAAGAGCCTAGTTCTTCTTCCTCAATGTCCAAATTAGGGTCTCTTATTAACGAGTCGGCTCTAGATTGACGTTTCTTCCGTTCCGGGGCCTTAGGGGACTCATTCGAAGGTTTTACACCTATTTCACTATCAACGCTGGATTCCCTTTTTGTTTTATCTTCTTCAAGAATTTGTTTATCTTTCAAATACACAGCATATCGAGACAGGCAGGTGACGAAGACTTCTAGCATTCCAACCTCTCTATACACATCTTTAAAAATTGTGTTATGCCTAAAATACGAGCATGTTGAAAATATATAAAAATTAATTTCTAAATGTATGTATTATGTACGAATTAATAAAAATATTGATGCTTACTTCAAAACGTTCAACAGTGTCTTGATACACAATATACTACAAGTTCTTGATTTATTAGCCTTCAATAAAAGCGATAAAGATATCAACTCTTTGCATGGTACGAAATTTAACTGAAATACAATGAATTCTAACAACTCGAAAAACTTCTCTTGAATCTCCGGCGGTTTCGTATAAATCCTTTCAGAGAATTGGCTCAGTGTGTTTTGGTTTTCTAATATAAAATAATTGGCATTATCCGCGTGATATACACTTGATATTGCGTCAAGTATAGTGCAGCATAACGCGGATGACGTTGACTTTATGAAGACAGATTGCAACACCTGAAATATTCAATAAACGTTATTGACAATATTTCAACTATAAATAAGACTGGAAAAGCAATTAAATGAGTTATAAAAACACGTCAAACATTGAAATAACCGGATTGGAACCAAATATTTGTCGGAATAGGACCACTCGGAAAACAGAAGCTTTTAATTTAAAAAAATTAAAATCGGTTCACTCAGTAAAAGATATCTCGCAACACATAAAAAAATACAATCTAATTGAGAACCTCCTCCTTTTTGGAAGTCGGTTAATATATTTGGATTATGGAGGTCAAATGGCAGTCGCTCCACGGAAAATATTGAAGTTCAGCCGCATCGCAGTTAGACTGGAAAACCGAACCCAACTAGTTTTGGAAAAGCTAGGAAAATGATAAAATAATATCCCTATTAGTAAAAATAATACGAATTATTGTTCATAATGTAAATACCTGGAAGGCTTGAACATTCCTAACAGCTTGTCCTGGAGTGGAAGGTTGTGGTAACACGAACCCCTGAAGTTGGAACAGCTCTGTGTTGGCTCGCGTCGGTCGCAGCTCAGAAAACCCGCAAGCGCATAGCGATGAGATCATTAGAACAAGATTGCGAAGGGCCGCACGAGCCTCCGTCCCGCTAACACGCTCTTCTTCCAATCTTAAATAAATGATTTGAAATATAATACAATATTACTAAGTACAAATACAAAAAAAGAGAAGGAAAACTCGTCACTGCACCCTACCAATCCATCTGGCTAGCGTGGTATATGCATGCTGAATTCCCCCCTTTTTGGGGTAGGCCTTCGCCCAGCAGCGGGCGTCAAATGAGCTTAGATGATGATAATGAGATGATGAAGTACTAATAATAATCATCTAATCGATGCTTCTCAGGACCAGAAGGCTGGTTATTTCCTGACCCAAACAATAAGTATCGCCTGAATTATTCACTTCGGACATATCCGTGTAAATTCAAACGAAAGTGTGGCTGCAGTGAAAGTGCCGTTGTCGTGAGAACTAAGTCAGCAATCAATAAGCGTAGATAAATAATAAGTATATAGCAACTTTTTCGTTATAATTAAATTATTAAATTTTTATTAAATTAATTAAATTATTAAATTAAACCTACACATATTTCAACTTTTTGTCAGCTGTTTTAAATTTTCACTTTACAGAAACAATTACTATGTACTAAATAATATTATATAGGTAGAGTAAATAAACTTAAATTTAAATAAAGTAACTACAGTAAACAGTCCTTACCCTGATGTTAAATAATCGGGGGCACCTTGCTTCTCATGTCTGTGATCAACAAAATAAAAAAACTGGTGAAAATAAACAAAATAAAAGTGCTCCACATAAATAATATTTTTATATTACCCATTGTTTAACAGGCATGTGCTGGAAATAAAATAAAATGTGAAAGGACTCTAATTATTTTCACTATGAATTAATACTAGACTTACTTTAGAAGAAATTCAGATAAAAATAAATAGCCTTGACAAGAGCGGAAATCGTCCAGCAATAATTGACTAACTTCACTCGAGTCCTTTAGGAAACAGAACACTGCCACAAACATTTCTACCACCTGAAAGCCATGTATGTATACATCAAATTAGAATAGATCCTTTTAATATGACGCAACAAATATAATATCATTTGACAATATTTACCTCTAGCGGTGTCAATTCTGGTATTCTTTGCATATTGTCTATGCATAGTGCTACACATCCTTTATCTGTAAATACAGTAATATTTATGTACTATTACTATATACCTTAGCAGCTCCAGTCAACCTTGCCTCCAAGTGCACCTACCGTTCAACAGAAGAGACATACAAGAGCCCTAATATGTGGTATTGACAAAGTAACAAGTGAAAAGTAGCGTATACACCTGTCTTGGAGGAAAAACGCGTGATTATTTATATATTACTAGTGGACGCCCGCGACTGCGTATGCGCAAGGTTACTCGTTCTACTTCTAGTAGTACTATTTATGCTTAAACCGAAATTCATCAGTTCTGCGATTTGCCTGTGGTCGTATCGTACGTATCCCCTGATAGCAGAAAGAGTAACGGGATAACAGATTATACATATTAAATTTAAAAGTAAAAACGATATAAGAGAGAGAGGTATTATGCTAGTGTAACGGACATAGTTTATCTTAGTTTAAAAAAAAATGTTTCGAAAGGAATGAATCCTACTCGAAAGAGTTTTGTTAGGTCTCCTATATTAGAAAAACGTGTCAAATTAAATTTCCAAGGCAAACAGCCGATTTTTGCCGACCTTGTGAGACTATTTTGGACTATTTACACAGTGGTTTAATAAATTATGGCCTATGTATGCTGCTGAGAATGAACTACATTATTGTCGAGTTTTATTAAAATCCATAGTGTAATTTTCGTGGAGAAGAGGGAACAAACATTCAAACATCCGTTCATACAAACTTTCAGTTTTATAATAATAATAGTAGTAGTATGTATGTTAAATTTGACCTCATTCACGATGAATATGTAAATAGTTAGATCATACACCTAGATAGCTGTAGTACTGCACTATGATAAAATGACTCACTATGTATGTACTGAACTACAGATTGAGTTAACCCGTGTCTAGATAATGTCATCAGTACTTCGGCTGCCGATTTCCTCCACATAATGTTATGGGGAGCGCACCACGATGTGATAGCCGAAAATAATAAGCCGAGATCGTCCTTCCTAGCCAACTCCTCACAGGGAAATGGATGGCTGCATAATCTTACAAGCACCTATAAACAATACACAAATATTGCGCATTAAAGGTTTATCAATATTACTAAAGTCATTATAAATTGCAAGACACCTTATTAAGTACCTATGTGATAAATATTTGGTAACAAAATGTAAGTTATTCTGTCGAATTTACGGTATATAACATTGAGTACAGCGGCGGCGTATGTGGTTGAGTTGAAAGGTCGTTGAAAAATGATTCACTACCAACTGAGTAGTTCGTGTAGCTGCCGATAGCTGTTGCTGAACCGATATCCGTTGAAGTAGCCGCGTTCTTGTCGTGGAGCGCCCTGAGGCTTGGTGTAGTAACGATATATTTGGGAAACCATGAGGCCTAGGATCACGAAAGTGGGTAACAAAGGAGATACCTACATCCAGCAGTGGACTGCGGTGGGCTTGTGGCTGATGATGAAGATGATAAAGAAATAACACTAATGTATGAGTACATACCTGAACAAAAATTTTCTGTAATAATATTCGCCGCTCCCTCGGTGTGAATTCACTGTTTCCATCCTGAACGTCAGCTTCAGACTCTGGTATTTCAGGTAAATCAAAAAACAAATACAAGCACTTCACTAGTGTTGATGGTATTGCTGCAGTAGTCATGACCTACAAATCAACATTTAATGTTTTCAAATATGTACGGTATTATTGAAAAAGGGCCTTGAACTGGATTGAATGAAGACTAAAACTACTAAAGCCCCCCATATACGGTACAATTCATCGTTGCGATTGCCGGGCAGAGATGCCACTCCCACACAGTGGATAGCATGTTCGCGAGAACCGAACGTTTTAAACGTTCGTTTCTCTGCCGAACGATAGTGGCCTGGAACGCCCTGCCTGTGCTCCCCTCCGGATATAATCCTGGGTTCTTTACGCGGAGCGTGAAGAGGCACATCAGTAGGTTGTCAAGTTGAGGGCCACTCTCTATAGTATTGTGTGCTGTGAGAGTGGTCCACAATTGCTAGACGTCGTCATCACGACTTACCACCAGGCGGGCGGCGTCAATTTGACGAACCCAATATACAAAAAAAAACCTACGACAAACTTATTATTTGCGGTTGGTACAGTAATCGGGTCTAGGGATTGAACTGAAAAATTAAGTTTGTTTTTTATTGTATATACTTTTCCGGGATAAAAAGTACCCAGTGTGGTGCCCAGGATATTAAAGAATAATTACACCAATTTCATCGTAATCGAACCGGTAGTTTATGCGTGATGCCTGAACAGACAGACAGACAGACAAATTTTTTTTTAATCTCATTTTTGGGTTCGGTGTCGGTCTAGTAACACCCCCTGCCATTTATTTTTTTGATATTTTCAATGTACAGAATTTTCACTTCTACAGATTTATTATAAGTATATAGATATAGATGAATATATTTAGGAACAAAAATGGAATCGTTGATCGCAAGAGCCAATACACTGTCGATTTATCGTTACATGGGTTGTTGCATGGGATGATTGCATGGGTTTTTGTTGCGATCTCCGATGTCGTCTGCGATGAAGTAAATCGTTAACGATCGTAACATACATTAACGATCCGTCGTTTCGATCGGTCTAAAGCGATGGATCGCAACGATGAATCGTCCCGTATATGGGGGGCTTAACAGACGCTCCGATTTGGTCGGGCCCGACCACGACCAAATTTGAACGTGTGTAGGGCGGTCGGCCCGACATAATTATTATTAATACTGGTCGGACGTTGTCGGCTCGCCGACGCATCCGGCAAGCCGACCATCTAACCAAATTGGTAAGTGTGCGTGTGGAGCGTTCCTTCCGACCAAATGCAGCTCAGTCGTATTCACGACACAGCCGAGGGAGGATCAACCGTCAAATGAACGACGCGGAGAGAGCGCGAAATAATAGTGAACATTTTGGAATTACATAAAGACTTTCCTTGTCTGTGGGACTTAACCCACAAGAACTATCTTTATATGTATATATAATTCTACTGTACGTGTGTATGTCCTGAACTCCTCCTAAACGGCTGGACCGATGTTGATGAATTTTTTTGTGTGTGTTCAAGGGGATTCGAGAATGGTTTAGATTCACAATTTGGTTCTTTTCTTTTGCAGCACAACGTCTGTCGGGTCCGCTAGTTATAAGTATAATTCCTTCGTTTTTTATTTGGGGCACCAATGTACCTTACCTGCCACAACTATAGCGGCTATCGCTTGCTTTGAAAGAGCAGATGGCATGCTTTGAATTTATAAATGTACTAGTTGATCGCCCCAGCTCCGCCCGCGTGATTTAGTTTACTCGTTTCCGGTTCCCGTGGGAACACATTACCGGGATAAAAAGTAGCCTATGTTACTCAGGGTGAATGTAGCTTCCCAATGATGAAAGAATTTTTGAAATCGGCACAGGAGTTTTTGAGTTTATTAATTACAAACATGCACACAAAAATACAAATCTTTCCTCTTTATAATAGTAGTACAATATAAGATATAGATATAGATAATCAAAGGTGGCATGACGTCTGCACACTACTACAGAGCAAAGGCAACTGACGGTTGGATGGCCGACCGTCGGAACGTCTGTAGTAATGTTGGATTGGTTGCTCCGTCGGCCGCGATTTGGTCGGGGGACCAAATCGGAGCGTCTGTTAGCGGTTTTACAGATAAAAACATTTATATTGACATTAGAACACTTGTGGTGCTAAATAGGGGCAATGAAATAAGTAAATATTAATTAGTTGTTATTTGAATTCAGTCTACAAAATGTCAGTAAAAGTAAAATGGGTTTAATCTTATTTGTTTCAATGTATGTTTTTATTTCATACTTATAGTATGAATATGTAGGTATTTCACATGCATTATACTGTGATGATTCTATATTTAAACTAATATCATAATGAGGAAACATTTGATTGTTTATTGGTTTAAATTGAACTAGTTATCCCAGCGATCATGGTACCGCCTCAAAATATATATATATATATATATATGTATATATAAAATATATAAAAAAAAGAATATTTTAATATTTCATGCAAATGTATGTAAATTGAAAAACGTGACGGACGGACAGACAGACAAATTGTCGTATTAAATATATAGATAGGCTACTTAACTACTGAATCGATTTAAAAAATTCTTTCACTTATGTGATCAACTTCAAATTGGCTCAACTTCAAACCGGAATGGGACCAAATAATTGTTTGAATGAGACCACTCGGAGAGCAGTACTCGGTTTGATTCCGAGTTGAATCAAATTATTTGTGTGAAGTGTGATCCACAAATGTTTGTTTCGGAGTATGGGTGTTTTCTATGTATAATTTGTATATATTTAGAAATATGTAAGTATGTTTATCAGTTGTCTAGATCCCATAGCACAAGCCTATATTACCTTAATTTGGGCTAGATGATGTTGTATGAGAATTTTCAAAAAATACTTATTTATTATTTATTTAATAAAAAAGAATTTAAAATTGTTTCACCCAGTCGAAAGATATGAAGTAAAAACATTAAAAAAAAACAGTCGAATTGAAAACCTCCTTTTTTTGATGTTGATGTGAATGTGAATGTTTGTTGTGGATATAACCATGAGTAAACCTTAATAAATAATTATTTAATAAATACATACTTGTATTAAGGATTGATCACCAGCAGCTAACAAATTCAATGTAGACAGTAGCATCCATCCGTTGCTGGATTCTTCCGAATTCTCAATTTCAAGGAATTTAGCAATTGCACAACTTGCCGCCTCAGTGCTTTGATTGCTAGCCCTCTTTCTTATCTCAGACACCATGAGCTTGGAGACTTGTTGGCAGAATGATAAGATGTCCCAGAACTTTTCATTCATCTCTCTGGAGGGACTTGTGCCAAACACCTTGAAATTTTATATGAAAAGTAAATATGTAGGTACAAATTTTTAAAACTATTACGATTAACACTTATTTATCTAAAATGGTCTTAATCATAATAATATTAAAGGTACATAAGGAAATATCTGGTGTTCAACCTGTGACCACAGTTGGTACAGAATCCAAGTACCTTTAAGATTATTATGAACTAGCTGTTGCCCGCAGCACCGCCTGCGTGTTATAGCTTTCTTGATCACCAGTTACTGATTTATTATGTATAGCTGTTAAGCGATATTGTATCTTAAGATAAAATATTATAGTATCTTAGCCGTATGCAGCGGCCCTAGTGAACTCCACTGCGGGTGACGTAACCTACGACAAACTTATTATTTGCGGTTGGTACAGTAATCGGGTCTAGGGATCGAATCGCAAAATTAAGTTTGTTTTTTTTATTGTATATATTTTACAGGGATAATTTAAGGGGAAAATTTACAAAACTGTCTTCAGACCTGCCGTCCTGTATAAGACTTTCATGTGTGGCCGTAAAAGCGATGGATGAAAGAAAACTGCATGTAGCGGAAATGCGAATGTTAAGATGGATGTGTGGTGTAACAAGGATGTATAGAGTAAGGAACGGAGTATATTAGAGGAAGTTTGAAAGTTGCCCCAGTAAATGAAAAAGTGAGAAGCGAACGGCTAGCATGGTATGGACATGTTATGAGAAGAGAGGAAAGTAATGTGGTAGGAAAGGTGCAAAGTATGAATGTAGATGGCCTGAGAAATCGAGGTAGGCCCAAGAAAAGATGGATAGAATGCGTGAAAGACGATATGACCAGGAAAGGAGTGACTGAGGAGATGACGTGTGACAGGGATATATGAAGATGAAAACATGTTGCGCCGACCCCAAATAACTGGGATAAGGGCAGGCAGATGATGATACTCTACAGGGATAAAAGTACCCAGTGTGGTGCCCAGGATATTAAAGAATAATTATACCAAGTTTCATCGTAATAGAACCGGTAGTTTTTGCGTGATGCCTGAACAAACAGACAGACAGACAAAAAAAATTTTAATCACATTTTTGGGTTTGGTGTCGGTCTAGTAACACCCCCTGCCATTTGTTTTTTTGATATTTTCGATGTACAGAATTTTCACTTCTACAGATTTATTATAAGTATAGATATAGATAAGTCCTGTCAATAAATTATAATAAAAAAACATGCCCAACATGACTCAATTCTGACTTCCAATTACTGGAATGGGGCCCAATAATTGTTGGCATGGGACCAAGTTGAAATGGGACATGGGAAAAACGAACTTTCAATTTTAAAAAATAACAAAATTGTTTAACCCAGTCTAAAGATGAGGTAACAAACACTAAAAAATTTAGACACATTAAGAACTTCCTTCTTTTTTTGAAGTTGGTTAAAAAGTCACTATCAATCATAGTCGTATCTTATAGTCTTTATCTTAAATCATTTACTTTTCCTCTCTTTCAATCAGTAGCAATAATGATTTGTGGATATTTAAGATGCTCTGTTCTACTTACTCTTTAGTTTATTTATTTATTCTTGTCATTATGATAGTGTAGTGATAACTTTATTATCTATAGCAACTACATAGTATTTATTCATCAAAATAATAAGTGACTAACAGATGACACTATAAAGTACTAGTGGTCGCCCGCGACTTCGTCCGCGTGATATTGTTCCCGTCGCCGTATCTTTATAAATTGGAGCCTATGTGTTATTCTGATGTATAAGCTATATTAAAGTTTCATCAAAATCCGTTCAGTAGTTTTATGTGAAAGAGTAACAAACATCCATACTGACAAACTTTCACATTTATAATATTAGTAGGATATACAGACACAGACATACATCACACCTGTGTCCCTGAAGGGGTAGGCAGAGATGCATTACACATCTGGGGTAACCCTATTGCCGTTACTGGGCACTATAGAAAATCTATGTCTACTGTGTAATTAACAAAAAAAAGCCAACAGCCAGGACAGATGTTACATACTGCAAACTTTAATCTCTGCAGTCCGAGTGATAGTAAAGTAAAATTCAAAGCCCTAAGTAAGATCACAGAGCACTACAATAACATCCCAGATCTACTTATGTGATTGATTTCTTTACATATCCTACTAATATTATAAACGCGAAAGTTTGTGAGTATGTATGGATGTTTGTGACTCTTTCACGTAAAAACTACTGAAGGGATTTTATTGAAACTTTACAATAATGTAGCTTATACATCAGAATAACACATAGGCTACAATTTATAAAGATATTGTATGAATTGTTCAAAATATGACGCTGCGCGACGGGAACGGGAAAAAATCCAGATTACACGCGGACGAAGTCACGGGCAACCACTAGTACATTATATTATACATGCAGCTGTACAAATACATCTTTTTCTTTGTACTGTAATTATCAGTAAAGTGTGCTACTGGTTCTCTAGAGACTATGGCACATTGCAGCTTGAAATTAAATACACAGTTCATATTAGTCTTCATGGACATTATTAGTATGTTATAAATACTAGCAACTTAACAATATTCATGTTATATGAAATAGGTAATTTTTTGGGTATATATGCAGGTTATGGCTCTAAGATCTATTTAATATCCATCAACCCACACAAGGAGGGGTCCTTGTACCACATAATATAATAATTTTAATAGACGAAGAGGTAGGCCCAAGAAAAGATGGATGTAATGTGTGAAAGCGGATATGAGAAGGAAGGAAGTGACTGCGAGATGATGGCTGACAGGGATGGATGTGAGGAAAAGAAAAACATGTTCAACCAGCTCTAAGTAACTGATACAAGTGCAGGCAGGTGATGAAATAATTAGTTTATGTAGGTATTCCATAGTCTGATTACCTAACCAGCTTAAAGGAATTTAGGTAGGAAGGTATAGGGCTTATTGTAAACTATGGTTTAATTTAATAATCAAATAACTAAAAGAAAATTAAATAAATATGAAAGGAAAACACATAAGAGAAAGACTAAGAAATTTAGCAATTATTGTTCATTAAATATTATTAAACCATTCAATGAGATTATCTTCACTTGAGACAGAAGCATTACATGTTTCATATGGCACTATAAAAAGTCCTAAATTGAGAGGTATTATTATAAAATGCTATGAATGTCAATCTGAACTTTTAAAAATTCAAAATGTACGACCCATTTTCATATGGTTGGAAGGAAAAGTAGATCAAATTCTTACATGAATTAATAGAAAAACAGTTAATATAGCAATTAGAGTTTCTTTATGGTGTCAATCAATTTTCAAATGATTTTTACCTTGCAAAAGAGAGGCAGCATGTTATACAGTTTGTCATCTTTTTCAGCATCTGTTAATGGTTGTGGTGGATGTGTATACTCAGCAAACAGCTTCTTCAGGTGCATAAGGCCGAGCTGGACGTGGGAGGATGAGCCTGAAGCCTCTGCTGTCTCGGCAGATGCCGATGTAGCCGCCCCACGCAATTTACGCATAAGATTCATTTTTAGAATATCTACCAATTTCACACTTTTATATTATACATTTTCAACGTTGGATTCAATGTATAAATAAACAAAATACAATAATAATAAACATTGATTTACGAAACATAATGGACACTATTTCAGTATCTAGATAATAGACCTGCAGATTTTGAGCTACATTAGTAATTAGTAGACAAAAAAATTAAAATGATACGCTAGAAATATTATTTTCTTGATTTTTTTGTAGAATTGATTATTTTTTGACACTCGTTCGCCCACACAGGCACAGTGTACTGTAAAAAAAACATTCCATACAATAATCACATAACCATATCGTACCTACTCTATGGCAGCAACTCTATGGCAACACTGACTTTAAAATATTAAAGCCCCCCTTGGGACGATCAGTTTTATTGTCAATAGTACGTTATTGTCAAGTTTACGTTATTGACGTATTTCTATAAAATATAATTAACTAGTGGTTGCCCGCGACTTCATCCACGTGGTAATTTGGATTTTTTTCCGTTCCCGTCGCGCCGCGTCATATTTTGAACAATTCACACAATATCTTTATAAATTGTAGCCTATGTGTTATTCTGATGTAGGTATAAGTTTCATTAAAATCCATTCAGTAGATTTTACGTGAGAGAGTAACAAACATCCATCTATCCATACATACATACATACATACTCACAAACTTTCGCGTTTATATAGTAGGATGTACAAAAATTATATTAATTTAAAACTTTATATTTGAGGTATGAGCACAAAAGCTTTAAATATTCATTTTATTCTGTTTTTTAGTATTTTGTTGTTATAGTGGCCTCAGAAATACATCATCTGTGAAAATTTCAACTATCTTACTATTACGGTTCATGAGATACACTCTGGAGACAGACGGACGGATGGATGCAAGCGTTTCAATCGGCATCAATCAAAATTCTGGTCCATGCTGCATGCCGCGCTCTTCTTGACCATCGCATCAAGTGTAAACTATCAATATTTGCAATCAATCTACGTTATGGTAAAGTGTTGATTGTTCGTCTCTGGGATCCATAGTGTTTCACTGCCATCTCAAAGAGAATCCCTATGTTTGGGGACGACGCTTACGCGCTTATGCGCGCGTATGCACACCGCGCTTTGAAATCCGTTCGACTTCCACTAAAGCGCGCCAAGCTACCACCGTCGCCGAACGCAAATTGCGTTCGATACGCTTTTTTGTTAGTTGTAAATTTCAAAATTGTCAAATCACTAAAAATCTTGCACGATGCCAGTTTTGATTTCTAATGCTCAGATAGATCTGTGTCAACGCGCAGGCTTGTCTGTCTGTTCTGTTGTACAATAACAATTTGAGTTGTATATTTCTCGTTCTCCTCGCGTTTGCGCTTGAGTTAAGAACTGATTCACCAATTCCTCCTCGATTGTTTGAGACAATAGTGCCTACAAACCTGTCTTAGAGTACCTTTCGCAATACCACCACTCGAGTACCATTAAAGTAAAGTAGGTAATTTGTGATCACTACCTATTAATTACTGTTGGCGCGCGGGACGGGATTTTTTCATTCTTGTCATTCAAAATAAGTAATAATTACAATTTATTTTCAGCTTAAGTTTCCTGCAACATAGCGATTGTAAACGTTAGGTTCTGCGTAACAAGGAGCCCAGAACTGTCTACTTCTGTTCCTTTTCAATCCCTTGGTGGACTTTGCTCTTTACAAATGAATTTGCATTCCTCCATCAGTGTCCCTTGAGAAGCAATTCAGCTGTCTTTGATCATAGCACTTGAGAAAGAACCTGGCTGACTGGTTTGTTATGCAACTGTTTGTTTTCACATGTTGCTCCCTAAAACATTATGTTTTTAATATTTTATTTTACTAGGTATAATGTATAATACTCAATACCATGTAAGTAACTAGGTACTTAACTTACATCACGTGTAGCTGATACTGCTGATCTTGAAACTCTGCTAGTCATTAACATATTCTCAAATAATTTTACTACATGAATCACAAAAACTATGCTGGCTATAAACCTGGGTTGGACCCAAATCAGCAACTGATCCCTTTCCAGGAAGAACGTTCTAGCAACTGACCAAGACACCACTAGCCCAAAACAACAAATTTTGTGATCACATTGTTTTAATATCGCGACTTAAGCCAAGGGACACAGAGACCATGTAAATACTAGCAGATCTTAGAAAGATCAGGCTTTAAAAATAAACATACCATTTCAAGCCCGTTTCGCTTCTTCATGTGTCATATGAACCGTAACAAATGGAGCCACTCCATTAGTTGAGTCCACGAAAGTTACAGTCTCTAAATCCATTGGTAGCTTATTTACTAAATTTGTGTATTGTAAATTGTAAATTTGCGTTGTTAATATTATATTAGCCGTCGATAATCTGGGACACCATGGCCTTTCTTGTAGCAGAAGCGCAGGTCGTATACCTCGGCACGCTATTCTAAACGACATAATTCGTAGGGCTCTTTCCACCGCAGGTCTTCCGGCCGTACGTGAACCAAATGGTTTAGCACGAAGCGATGGAAAGAGACCGGACGGTATGTCGTTGCTACCGTGGAAGATGGGAAGGCCTTTGGTGTGGGACGCTACATGCGTTGACACCTTAGCACCCTCACACCTTCCAAGCACATCCGGATGTGCCGGCGCTGCTGCTGCATCGGCTGAAGGCTTTAAACGGCGTAAATATGCTAACCTAGCAGGTGATTACATATTTGAGTCGTTTGGGGTTGAGACACTGGGGTCATGGGGTCCGAGTGCTCGCCGCCTTTATAGAGACATTCCTAAACGCCTAATCGATGCTTCTCAGGACCAGAAGGCTGGCTATTTTCTGGCCCAAAGAATAAGTATCGCCATCCAACGTGGCAACACAGCCAGCATTCTGGGAACCTTCCCAGTCGGCAATGACGCGGAGGATTTTTTAAACGATATTTTGTAATGTAAATATTTTTAGTCTATAATTATGTTTATTTTGTATACTGTAATTCTTATTGTAAATAAATGTTAGTATATTATATGAACATGAAAAAATTAAATTATCAACAGCCAAGTTCAGTCAACAAAAACAGAAATATCTGACAGTCTGACACTGACAGAGAATTTGATTAGCCAGACTCCGATACCCTGATTGGCTGTTTCGACGATAGCGCGGCGAGCTTGGAAAATGACGTCACCGAAGCCCAAAGATGACGTCACACGCTTTGAAAAAAGGCTCTCCGTACGCAAATGTCATGCACTACGCGCTTTAAGCGTAAGCGGGCTCGTCGAGTGCGGGGAACTGTCACTCTCTGTCATTCTGTCAATCCTTCCTTCCTATCGGAGTATTGTATTCTCTTTGCCTATCGGCACGGTACGGTAGCAAGCAATTGCTTTTGTAGCTTTTTTTATCAAACAAACGTTAATTTTCTGAGATTGGATGTGGGCCGTTGCTTTTCTGATTTGTGTCTGTCTTACCAATTGGAACGATATTTGAATCAAAATGCCCGAAAATAAGAATTTCGTTCCTTGTTATAACCGTGGTTGTGGTCAACAATTTGATCCGAATAACAACACCAAAGGTTGGTAGTTTCTAGACATTTCCATAACCTTATACTGGGGAGCTAATGGTGTTTAAGTTAGAAACACATTTAACTCTGTTTCTTAATTAATCTGAATGTCATACTAACATGTTTTTAAATTCAAAGATGAATGCCGTCATCACCCCGGGGCACCAATTTTCCACGACGCTTATAAAGGATGGTCATGTTGTAATAAAAAGAGTGTTGATTTCACGGAATTCCTGAATATCCAGGGTTGTACCCTCTCAAAACATTCAAATGTGGTCAGTAACTCTTATGATTTTAAATAATAATAATAAACCACTTGGTATGGTAATTTAAACCTCTTTTGTATACTTTCAGAAACCACCTGAACCAGAAAAAAAAGTACTTGACACAGAATTGGAGAATAAAGAAGTAATTGTAGTCCGAGCACCTGTTCTGGGACCACAATTGACACGACCACCATTTGATACACCAACAATTACATTACAGCCAACAATTGCCGAATCACTCAAGCAGTCGGTGCAAAATATATCTCAAAATACTGCAGCTGCCGATGATAGGTATTTGAGAAGAGAATATTATCTAAAATACAGGGAATCACTTAGTATAAACATCTTACCAATTATATTAATTTCAGTAAAATTGCTGTTGGAACCAGTTGTAAAAATGGAGGCTGTAGTGCTACTTATGAAGGTCCACATTCAAACGATAACATGTGTACCTACCATCCAGGCTGCCCAATATTCCATGAAGGACTTAAATTCTGGTCTTGCTGTCAGAAACGAACAACGGACTTTAATACTTTCTTAAGTCAACCTGGGTGTACTACTGGTACACATAAATGGACTAAGGAGGTAATACATGATGAACAAACACTTGTACACTAGAGGTTAATATAGTGCATAGAATAGACATGATTAGTGGCTGTTATTATTCTACAAATGAGGATCACTCAAGTAAGACTATGTAATTATAGGGTAGTTTAAAGAGTTAAAGATCAGTATGATTGGATGAAGGCTATTTTTATTTGATAACTCAGTTGTATAGAGCAATCCCCCTGTTAAAGAACTGTTGCTGGTTGGTTCCAGTCCAGTCTAAGAATTTCTTTTTTTGTGATTTAATTATTAAATCAGGAGAAATATTATGTGAAAGTCCCATTGTAAAATGCATCGTCCTAAATTTATTAACTTTTTCAGGCGTCTCCTGCAGGCACAGTGAAATGTCGTTGGGATTGGCACCAAACATCTGAATTTGTTATTGTTAGTGTATATGCAAAAAAATATGACCCCACACTGAGTTTTGTTAAGTTAAACCCTATACGTTTGAACACTAAGCTAGTATTTAGAGAACAAGGTGATGCTGCATTTGAATTGGATTTAGAACTTAGAGGTGTAAGTATTTTATTTATGCACATTTCACCATTTTTCCATTCACCAATTTTCCTACATTATATGTGTTTTCTGAGACTCCTCCATACTTCGGAGAGCATGTAAATCCATTTGGTCCCGGTTGCCATGCAAACACCAATGGCAGATGTCCAGAGTAGTTGGACCCCTAAAAGTCCAAATGGTCTCTCTACAGAACTTTGATATCGCCAATGAGTTGTGGAGGTCAGATGGCAATTGATTTACAGAAAATATCGAAGTTCAACTGCATATTGGTTAGATTGAAAAGCCATAAAAGGCTCAGTGGATGATGTGTGTAAATAACTTGAAACTTCTATGGAATTCATTTACATGCTTTACTTACTTTATCATTGCAACTGTTATTGGCTATGAATATGACAAACTGAAACTGAAAGACAAAATTAGCTGTATGGAAATGATAATGGGTACACTTTAGGGCAACTATCTCTATATATGTACATATATATATAGTGCTGTTTACCGGTCTGAACTGCTAACAACCACTCTGCACGTCAGAACAGTCAAACAGTTGAATATGTTGTAAATAGTCATAATGTCACTACAGCTACCCAGATTAAGTTTGCGTGTGGCAAAAAATGGAATTAATTCTTGTTTGTAGTTATTGTTCTGAGATCTTGTATTTGACGTGTTTCAATGTAATGTGGCACCCCTAGTGGAACGCAAACATATACTGGGCAACGAAGAAAACGGGTGACACTCGTCATCTATCTATAAATAGCTTAGCTTATTCAACAAATGTCTTATGAATACTATGTTACTAATTACAGGTCGTGAATATCGCAAGAAGTAGTGCATCAATGTTTTCAACAAAAATAGAAATAAAGCTTAAAAAGGCCGAGCCTGGCGCTTGGAGTAAATTAGACTTTCCACATATGGTTGAAAAGAAAGAAGAGCCAAAACAGGAAGATACACTAGAAAGTGATGACTATGAGGATTTATCTACGGTAGAAGCTATTGGCAAAGTGAGCATGACTGGCTGAATGATATACGTATTTACATCCTCCACTAAACTTATTGACCTCTGTGAACATGCCTTTAGGATTGCTACGAAAGCTATATACGAAATTATGTATGGACCATTCCTATCCAAAGTCCTTGAACATATAGTAGGTACATCGCCAGTTGACTAGTTACCTGACACGGAATAATCTCCTTAGTCCCTTTCAATCTGGGTTTAAGACAGGTCACAGTACTGTGACGGCACTTCTTAAGGTGACCGACGACATACGTTGGGCCATGGAGAATAGATCTCTGACGGTATTGGTGCTACTGGACTTCAGTAGTGCCTTTAACTTGGTAGACTTTGACGTTCTCCTTGGTATCCTTAAGTCGCTGAATTGTTCCATGGAGGCTGTGACCTGGTTTAAATCTACAATGACGCTCAGTCTGACTGGTGCAATCTCGCTGCGGGCGTGCCCCAAGGTGGCGTACTTTCTCCTCTTTTGTTCTCCATTTTTATCAACTCCGCAGTTAGAGTCATTTCTTCCAACTTCCATCTGTATGCAGACGATCTACAGCTGTATAGGCACTTTACTCTTAACAAGTATCAGACTGCCATCGCTGCCATGAATTATGACCTGAGTGCCATAAGCCTATGGGTAAGGTCATACGGCCTCCACATTAATCCCACTAAGTCTCAGGTCATGGTAATTGGCAGTCGGCAGATGTTGGCAGAGCTGAATACGGCATCTCTTCCAACTATAGTGGTGGATGATATCCCTATCAAATACGCCAATGCCGCTAAGAACTTGGGAGTTATTATTGACAACAACTTGTCCTGGATGTCTCATATCAACGAGGTCAGCAAGAAGGTCCACTTCACCTTTCATATGCTTAAATTAATGTCTCCAGAGTTTCTTGCCCCACGATACTAAAATCTTGCTGGCTCCACTAATCTTGCCGATCTTTGACTACGCGGACGCTTGTTGCCTGAATGCTACAGAGGAGCTCTTAAACAAACTTGAGCGGTTGCAAAACTTAGGTATCCGATTTATTTTTAACTTACGTAAGTATGATCACGTCTCTCAATTTCGCAAGGAACTCAAGTGGCTCCCAATCCGCCTTCGTAGAAATAGTCGGTTATTATGTCTCCTCTTCAATGTCCTACACAATCCCTCATATCCTTCCTACCTGCAGGAGCGGTTCACACTGATGCGTGCATCAGATGAATCGTGCCGGCCTCACCTCTCCTACCGCCTTAATTGTCCTTCCCACAAATCTGACTTCTACTCTTTCTCCGTTCATGCCGTCGGACTGTGGAACGCTCTTCCAACCGATATAAGGAACTGCAGAACTGTGGTCTGGCTTCAAGAAGAGAGTTAAGGAACACTAACTCGCTTCTTTACCTTAATTATTGTGCGTCTTTATATAACTTTTTATGTATGTATTTGTGTATTTATGTAGTTACAGTTTATGTAAGTTTATTAACCTGCATACATCAGAACCTGTTTGCATCATGATCTCCTCTCTTAGGTCCGCTGGAAGAGATCTCTTTGAGATAAGTGGCGCCATTGTATCCATTTACTGTTTTATTTACAGTGTGTACCAAAAAAAAAAAAATAAAAAAAAAAAAAAGAAATGAAATAAAAATCATTTGTGAAGAAATAGCATCACGCGTGACGCGTGAAAGCTGGACCGATTTCGCAAATTCTTTTTTTGATGTTTTCGTTATTGTCAGGAGAAGGATCTTTTGGAAGAAAAAAAGAAAGGAAAGTTGTACGGAACATTGCGTTTGACATGCCTGATAGAATTTTTTTTATTTGAGGTGGTACGAAGTTCTTTGGGACAGCTAGGATATAATAAAGGTAACATTATTTTTTTTACTTCCCTCAGCCGTGTGCCTTCCAATGGTTAGCATTATAATTGAGCGGAGCTCTCAACGGGTGACTCAAATTACGATTTATGTTAAATTGTGTTAAATTGTTTCCCGGCGAATACTCGGCCGATTTCGGGTTTTCTTGCACTCATCAAAAGCTTACAGAATTACGAATTTTGAATTTCGATCAAATAAGAATAATTTAATTGATGGTAAAAATTCCCATAGCGTAATGTCAAAAAATACTTTGACAGAGTTATATCGCTTTGAATCAAAACTCGCTTCGCTCAAATATATGCTGCAGCGTAGCGGTACGTATCGCGACTGCGGCGACCTAGTCTCATGATATTTAAAATTTTACTGTGACATTTAGATAACTTTATATTATAAGAACTCTTAGCCCGCCTCATAATCAGAAAGGTCCAAAAGTTTGGTGAAAGGTGTAACTTTAATATTATAATATTAATAATTTCAGAACTAATGGTACAATAAGATTTTATATTTATTATAATAAAATAAACTTTTGCTGTTATAATGTTTCTTTATTTGTAACCTCAAGTTCCTTAGAATATAACTACTAAAACATCTGTCCATCTGTTTGATTAAATCAAAACATTTTCTATATGTACAGTGTGGGAATTAATATTCTATGAGTTTTATATATAATATTTTGAAGATTAAATTATATATTTTTTAGTTCTTAATATTATAATCTTAATATATTATTATGCTATAGAATTAAAATACAGTACAAACATTTACACATTTTATACATTGACTAGAATAAGTGACGATGACTAGTGTTTTTGATAAACATGGTTTTGGTATTTTTAGGACTTTTAAAGATAATTTTACACCTAGTCAATTCTACATGTGAATTTAAAGGGAATATGTTAACAAATGTAAGAATTCACACTAGAACCCATGCTTTTGGGACTAGAATCTACCAGACTTCAGAATTGTACAGTTAAAGAACTACATGGTGATGAACTAATTATATAAATGTCTACTTATTAATACATCATGTGAACTTATCCTTATACAACTCCAATAATATACATTATTTTTGTATATTCTAGACGCCAGTTGTGCTGTTCAATCAACCCTAGGTACAGAACGCAAAGGTATTATGTATGCAGACCTGCATGCAATGATGTACAAATATTGGATTGAAGCAGGCGTTACTTGGCGAAAATCCATGACAAAGTAATGGTAAGTAAGATGTTAAAAACTTTCAAAATATAATAGCATTAATTTTTCGCAAATTAAAAAAGGACCAACAAACGTCGACAATTGTTTCGCCTCTAAACGAGGCATTATCAAGACTGTCTCAGAGAGAACAGCAAAATTTGTAGCCAGAACATATTCACTTATAAGTAAGAGTGTGCAAAAATCGCTAGCGCGATGTAGGATTTGTCATAATAACCAACGCGGGTAGAAACCGCAAGTCATGCCAACGAAATTCAAAATAGGTATTCACCGATACAAGACATTACTTTTTTATTTTATACTTTTTACATAGAAACGCAAAGTGCCACACACAAACCAACAAACAACTACTGTGTCTGTCTGTTCATAAACAAATTAAGTAAAGGAGATGTGTGAAAATCTATTTGTTCATTGAGTAAGGTATCCTCATCCCTCTTAACTATTTCTAACCTCTCCCAGACACTCAACTTGAACCCTTTCTCGCATAAACGTAAAATTTTAAAGGTGTTGACCTTTATTGGCATAAACGTAAAACTTTAAAGGTTTACGTTTATGCGAGAAAGGGTTCAAGTTGAGTGTTACTCAATGAACAAATAGATTTTCACACATCTCCTTTACTTAGTTTGTGAACAGACAGACACAGTAGTTGTTTGTTGGTTTGTGTGTGGCACTTTGCGTTTCTATGTAAAATGCGGTTTCTACCCGCGTTGGTTATTATGACAAATCCTACATCGCGCTAGCGATATTTGCACACTCTTACTTATAAGCGAATATGTTCTGCTACAAATTTTGCTGTTCTCTCTGAGACAGTCTTGATAATGCCTCGTTTAGAGGCGAAACAATTGTCGACGTTTGTTGGTCCTTTTTTAATTTGCGAAAAATTAATGCTATTATATTTTGAAAGTTTTTAACATCTTACTTACCATTACGATGTACAAATAGTCTAAGAGCCGTAGAAAAGCGACTTTCATCCATCTCGTCATGCAACATTTTTTATTAAATTTTATTCACTAATAAACATGCCTATGATAACTTGCCTAACGAAGTTTTAATAACTATTTTTATTTTATTTTTATTTTTTAGGTTTTTTGGAGGCCTATACGATTGGTTTTGTAAAAGTTATTTTTCTTAAGATATTAATTTGAAATGAATTGAAATGATTTATTTATTTGTATAGGTCACTAAATGGCTCTTACAAACGTCAGTAAGTACTTAAAATAAAAAAATGTCATTGCTTCTATATTTACATGTACTGCCAGATTCGCAAAGCAATAACTAGAACCGAGAGAAAGAACCTGGCAATAAAACTCGGTCACTCTTTTTCAATAATTGACAAATTTTCACATTTTCTTAAGACTAAATGTGGACGAATGTACATTGGTCTCGTGTCAAACCAAAAAGCGTGTATAATGCAACAAAATATATATATATATATAGTCACTACAAAATATGCTACAATTACGGCATTTTAGGAGGCGCCTGCACCATGCTCGAGCCAGACACTTTTATCGTTAAGGTAATCAACTGTCTTACATGGGGCACACTAAAAGTTTTGCACTTCTAGCTAATCGGAACTATTTGAATTTCGAATGTTATATTTTTTTAAACGTTGCAACCTTCTTAGTAATAATTTTAGAGCGTAATAATTTTTTTTTTTTTTTTTTTATATTTAGGTCGACAAATTGACGCCACCCGCCTCATGGTAAGCTGTGGCGACGTCTGGTGATTGTGGGCAACTCTCACAGTACATAGGAATACTATAGAGAGTGACCCTCAACTTGACGACCCAGTAATGTGCCTCTTCACGCTTCGCTTAAAGAACCCAGGGTTATATGTTGGAGGAAACACGTGCGCGGGCAGGGCGTTCCAAGCCACCATCGTTCGGCAGAGAAACGAACGTTTAAAACGCTCAGTTCTCGCGAAGCCGGTTTCCACGGTACGAGAGTGACATCTCTGCCCGGCACGCGTTGTTCGGGATCGGAAGGGAGAGGGTGGGATCAGATTGAAGAGCTCTTCAGAACACTCACCGTGGTAAATACGGTAGAACGCGGCCAAGGAAGCAATTGTTCGGCGCTGGGCTAGCGGCTCAAGGCTTCCCGTTACCTCCGGACAATCTATAATGCGAACAGCGCGTCGCTGCATAGCGTCGAGTGCGTCCAGCAAATACTTCGCGGAGCCGTCCCAGAGGTGAGAGCAGTATTCGACGCAGGGTCTAATCTGCGTTTTGTACAGCAGACACCTCTGGTGCGGTGTAAAGAATCGCTTTACCTTGTTCAGTATTCCTAGTTTCCGCGAAGCTAGCCCAATACATCTCTCAATGTAGTGTTATTGAGCTCTCGACGTACGTCTATGCCAAGGATGTCTAGATTATCCTTCATTGGTAATGTTGCATTCTGAAGAGTGGGTAGGGGAAGGAAAGGGGATTTTTTCGCTGTAAATGCACACGCCTGTGTTTTGCGGGCATTAAACTCGACCAAGTTCTCGGCACCCCATTGGGAGATACTGTCGAGGTTACGGTCGAGATCAGCCACGAGTCGTCGTCTCTCCTCCTCAATCTCAGATCGCCCCGCCGTCGGACGAACCGAGTAACTCCCGTGCAGTGTGCTGTCATCTGCATAGCAATGAATGTTCCCGAGGGATAGCATATCATTGATATGCAGAAGAAAGAGAGTTGGTGATAGTACGGACCCCTGCGGTACCCCGGCATTAACTTGCAAGAAGCGAGAAGCCTGGCCATCGCAGAGGACCCGCACTCGGCGCTCGTTTAAAAAGCTGGCAATCCAGCTGCACAGTTGAGGAGGTAGACCATATGCCGGAAGCTTGGAAAGGAGCGAAGCATGCCAGACCCTATCGAAAGCTTTGGCGATGTCCAGGCTAATAGCCAAGGACTCGCCGTACTTTTCCATAGCCCCACCCCATACATGTGTGACGAATGCCAGTAGGTCACCCGTTGATCGTTTTGGCCTGAAGCCATATTGCCGATCATTGATTAGCGAGTGATCCTCCAGGTATCGCATGAGCTGCTTATTGATAAGGAGCTCAAGCACCTTGCAAATGACTGAGGTGACAGCTATGGGTCGATAGTTGCCTGGATCGGAGCGATCCCCTTTCTTGGGGATCGGTTGTACGTTCGCCTCTTTCCAGACCTCCGGCACGAGCCCTGTAGAGTATGACAGGCGGTACAGACGCGTTAGTACTGGAGACAACTCAGCGGCACATTTTCGTAACACCACCGCCGGAATGCCGTCAGGGCCACTGGCTTTCCGCGCGTCGAGCGACCGCAGCACTGCCCGTACATCACATTGCCTGATAGCAATATCAGGCATAGTGTGGCCACAGTTGGCGATGGCGGGAGGCTGCAGGCCACGGTCATCGACGCGGGAATTAGCCGCAAAGAGGTCTGCGAGCATGTCCGCCTTCTCTTGGGCTTTGTGAGCCAGTGATCCATCAGGAAAACGCAGTGGTGGCAGCGAGGGTTGGCAAAAATTTGACTGTACGGCTTTGGCCAGTTGCCAGTATCCACGGCTGCCCGTGGGGTGGGATGTGAGCTCCTGACCAAGCCGCGCGACGCGCTGGGCATCCGCTCTCTTGAAGGCCCTCTTGCTGAACCTAGTGGCCCTATTGTACGCTGCTTTAAGGCGGTTCACATTCGGGTCACGTGCCGCCCGAGCCCTGACTCAGGCGCGATACGCCGACTGTTTTTTCTGGACAGCCTCGGCACATTGACGCCCGAACCAGGGGCGAGCTTTGCGGATGCTGGCGACATCAGTGAAAGGGATATAATATTCTATCCCTAGACTGATTTCGCCAGCAACGGCAGTAGCGCTATCCGAAGGCGCCTTCCCTACAAAGCAGCGATGGCTCCACGGGACGGACGCAAAGTAATCGCGGAGACCGTCCCAGTCTGCCGACGAGTAGTGCCATAGTCGTCGAGTCATTTGTTCAGCACGAGCAGGCGGTGGCACTTGGAAGCTGGCGTGCACCACACAGTGGTCGGAAGTGCCCAGTGGGGCGCGTACCGACACACTGTACTCGGCTGGGCGACTCGTCAGCAATAGATCCAGCAAGGCGGGCGTGTGGTCTGACCTGTCAGGTATCCGGGTGATCCCCTGTACCATCTGGGTCAGCCCGTGGGAGAGAGCGAATGCATGGGCGGATCGTCCCGCATGATCGGTGCTAAGGGACCCCAGCCTCTCAACGTGATGACCGTTAAAGTCCCCCAGGAAAACCAGGTCAGCGTTCGGGAACCGCACCTGCGCATCGTCAGCCATTTCGCTGAGGTATTCGAAAAGCCTTGTTGTCCCAGTGTCCCCTGTGTGGGAGCGGTAGACGCACACGTAGATCTGGCTCATAGAGCCATGATCCACGTGCAGCCAAAGGACGGAGTAGGAGGGGTTCTCTAGACAGCGCAACCGGCGGCAGCAGACATCCGCCCTAACGAACACGCACACTCCGGCTTTGTCGCGGAATTGTTCCTCAATGACATAACCCGGGTAACTGAGGTAAGACGTGTCGTCAGGGCGGCGTATCTGTGTCTCCGTAAGGAACATCACAGAAGGCCGTGCCGTCTCTAGGTGATGGTGGACGGTATCGAGGTTCGCATGGAGTCCGCGGATATTCGCGAACTCCACCTCAAAAGGAATCGACTTTGTGGGGTTTCTAGAGGCCGCTGTGTACAGTTTATAACTTTGTTGCACTGTCATGATGAGATATAGGGAAGCGTGAAGACAGGGCGTCATTTGGTGCGGCAGTAAGTGACAAAGTGCAGAGGCTAGCTTCGTCTAGAACCGTGTGGCTAGGTCGGAGCCGACCCGCCGGACGGAAGGGCTCCCAAACCCCCCCGATGCAAGGCCACCGCTACCCCACACCGGTTACCACCCGGAGCGGCGACCCCACATCAGGATTATGCGCAACATGTGGGGCAGCCTCCTGGGGTGATTGGTCCCAGGCGGGCCCCATGACTATGTTACGGGCGGCCGCGGCAACGCCGTTGCTAAGGGTCTCCCTGGCCGGCGAATCGACCCACACCACCCACACTAGACTCCGCTTCGCCCCCACTGGACCCCTGCCTGCCGCACCATACATCGCCCTGGGCCCGGCAGTGCAGCTGCTGAACCCCTAACGCAACCCAGCCCGGGCTGGGTTACTTGGGGGGCTTTAGCACAGCTGCACGGTGGTACCCCCCCGGACCAACACTGTTGTACCACCTGGTATCCACGTAGGGGCCGAAGCCACCACATGGGTACCGTAATATACGAACCTCGTCCGTTAATCAGCAGGTGCGCCACTAGCAGGTGAGGTCGCTGGGGCCCGATAGATGTAAGAAGGGCCCCTTTGCACCCAAAATGATTTTATTTAAATTTATGAATTTTAAATTTATGAATTTTAAATTTATGATTTTAAAAGTTCTCTCCGCAAGACTGTGCCGCTCGTCTTCAAAATGCTTTTGGGAGAGAAGCACGTTGTTTGTGCACCGTGAGGCGATGGTTTGCTGAATTTGAGAGAGGTCGAGTTTCTTTACATGACGAATTTCGTGAAGGGCGGCCTTCAACTGCCGTCAACGAAAATAATGTAGCTACTGTTAAACGGTTAATTGAAGAAAACCCGCGGATTACCTATGAGACAATTCGAGGACTATTGGGGATTGCTATGGGTCAAATCCAGAAAATTTTACACGAAGAATTGAAACTTCGGAAACTTTGTTGTCGTTGGATTGGATCCCTCATGAACTGACAGCGAAGCAGAAGCGGGCTCGCGTGGAATGGTGCTCACAGATGCTACTGAAGTACGACCACGGATATTCTAATGCTGTTTTTGACATTGTCACAGGAGACGAAACGTGGGTTTATTGTTTTGAACCCGAAAAAAAACAGCAATCTTGTGAATGGGTGTTTGCAAATGAGAACAAGCTAACAAAAGTGAGGCAGGCGAGAAACGTTGGTAAAAAAATGATCGCGTTTTTTTTCTCAGCTACGGGTCCCATCTGTACAATTCCACTTGAAGATCAAAAGAGTGTTAATGCCGAGTGGTATTCTACTATTTGTTTATCCAGGGTGTTAGAAAAAGTTCGCGAAAGACGACCCACAAGCGGCGTTCTCCTACATCATGACAACGCTTCTCACACAAGGCCAACAAAACAAATTCATTTTTAGCTTCCGAAAAAGTACAACTCATCACCCATCCTGCGCATAGCCCCGACCTAGCACCCTGTGATTTCTGTATTTTCCTCAAAATCAAAGATTTGATTAGAGGTTTCACTTTTACCAACTCCGCAGTGATAGCGTTCAATCAGCACGTAGAAAACATGCCTTCAGATCTGTGGTCCTCCTGTTTTAAAAAATGGTTCGATTGCATGAAAAAATATTTAAAATGTAAAGGAGAGTATTTTGAAAAGCAATAATATTTTGGTTTTAACATGTTTTTTTTAAGTTACGCAAAACTTATAGTGTGACCTACGTATAATGAACAGAATTTAATGACTGCATATTCTGTGTATTAAATACTAGTTGAGATAAAATTCATTCGTTATCAAAATAAGTGAAGGTGATGAAAGATAATTGATTAAAAATATTCAATAAAAATTGCCATGCATAGTTTTTGATAGGCAAGTTATTATAGCCAAGTTTGTTAATGAATATTATTTGACAAAAAAAATGTCTCTGGTTACCAGATGGGTAAAGGTCGATATTCTACGTCTTCCCTGGTAGGTCTGCTTACTTAACCTTTGGGCCGTCTACTTATACATATTATAAGACTGCCATATCGTCTACGGGGATGAACAGTGTTCCGTAGTGTGAGTGACAGAAGGTGCGTGGAAGGCAAGTGTAGGTGCTGGCTGCATGCGGTACATGTCGTGAAGTAGAGTCGCCACGGACACGTCGCCGACCGTCTCGCGAAATAATAGCAGCTCGATGGAACGGGAACGAACAGCACGAAGTGATGGCAACAACAGAAGGAGCCGACCAAACCTAGAAAAATAATCTGAATCAGCAAGTTAATTTGTCTAAAGGGGTCTAAAATTAGGTTAAATATTTTTCTTCAAACTAACCCCAATATTTTTATAGGAACCTACTGAGTGGGTGGATTTTTTTTTCACGAGGTACCTCATAACTATAGGTAGGAGGTTACTAGCCTTTGTTAATCAGCATTCTAATAGTGAAATAATTGTTAAAATCGGTACAGTAATTTTCGAGTTTATATATACAAAAATACAAATCTTTCATTATAATATCAGTAAGTAGGTATAGACAGGTAGATATTTATGGAGGATTACCTTGTGGGTTGCCTAGTATATCTTGAGCGCACGTAGTCCGCGAGAATACATTGAGCTTGGTCTTGCAACATCTCTACTGGTTGTGTTTCACCAAGTCCCGGAGTGTCTGCGTAGTAGAAAGTAGGTAGTATTAGTAATTTAAAGATAGTTTCAAAGGTTTGTGCATTAAGACACATCACACACACAAGCTGATTAATTCAATAGATAAAGGAGCTCACCAGGTGAAAATAATACGATCGCCTTCATGCAGCCACATTCGCTACCATCAGGCGCAATTTGACGAAATCGGCAAAGGATTTCCTGCACAGATAAAAATACATGTAAGTCGGTAAGATCGTAGGAAATACATGGCATATACCTATCTAATAGTATCATATCTACCTAGTCGTAGGTAGGTAGTTATATCATCTCCATGAATTGTACTGATTTACTTACAAACGAATTATTAGTTATTTTTGTTGATTTACGAGTATTACCGATTTCTTACTTGAAATTCAAATCGGGTATTTCCTCGGTGCTCAAACAGAAATGCCAAAGTGGGAAGGGTCAAAGCTGATCGCACAAAGGACTCTTTTCTAGAAATGCCAGTAGTCCATATCGCAAAACCAGGTGAACTTAGGTATATTACCTACTTATTCTAATTATTATTATTGACCGAGCGAGCGAAAAGTCTACATTTCGAAATTGGACAATTTTGCTTGTGTGTGTTTTCCGGGCGATCTCCACGAAACTTGGCACAGGTGGTCCTTGATTTAATAATTTTTTTTCGTAGTGAGCTTTTTTGGATTGAGAGGAAAATGGGGTAAATAAGGTTAAATAACGTTTTAATGTTTTTACGGGCTAGCGGCCCCATTTATTATCCGATCTCCACAAAACTTGGGACCAGTATTCCTTTACTTGAAACAGTTTTTTCCTTGTGAGTTTTTAGAGACAACTTGTATTAGGTAGGTACAGGGGCGTAGCCAGGTACAGGCAGGGGGGGGGGGGGGGCGCTGTTTTTATATACAATGGATTTCGGATCATCGCTCAAAAGTGTCCGAACTAAAAGAGAAACAAAACGCTAAAAGAGAAACAATCGCGCGCCAGTCTTGATTTTGACAACTGAACGACAACACGTTGCACAATGCCGTACTGTATTGTAAAAACGTGTAAAAACTACGAAAAAAAAGCAAATTGAAGATGGTGTATCATATTTTCAGTAAATAAGCTTTTGTTTTATTATTTGCAATTTATTATTTCACTTAAAATACAGTATTTCGTCGATAATAAATTAAAAGACAAAAGTAAATATTGCAATCCAGTCCAATACCGAAGTATCTATCTGTCTCTTTCGAACTCATCCCAAGCTCAGTAAAAAGAAAGAGACCATTTCATTTTCACTGAATAATGTACTAACAAAATGACCATTCAGATTTATTCGGATTACCGATAGCGATAAAACTATTTGGAACAAAGATTATAGTGGAGACGCCTTGGCTCTTTATGATTTTTTTTTCGTTATATGAACCAACCTCGGGATCCAGTACACTGTGCACAATGGAAAAATATTATTGCCCTAGCACGGCGAGAAGAATATTTTGATTCAAAAAATAACAATCTTGTTTGTTCGGCTCATTTTATGGACATAACAAAAAGAGGTCCGATCTTTATGAAACTTGTACAAGAATCCCTTGATTGAATACAAGTTTTTCTTTTGATTGGGATGGAGGAGATAAGCCCAAAAATGTTTTTAATTTTCACAGGGTATCATTGTTTTGTCATAAATATAATTACACATGTCATTTTATTTCGTGTATGTACTGTTATTTTCTTTTTATTTGGATTCTCGGTAATGTATTCCCACGGGAATCGGGGCCGAGATAACTATATCTCGCGGGCGGAGTCACGGTGATCAGCTAGTAGCCAATAATTTCGTATCCCAAAAATTAACCATAATATAAAAATAAATTAATGATGCGCAGTTTTAGCAACTAATTCAGTCACTTGAAACACGGCTATCTTGTAGTAGACGTAGCGACATAGCGTTATGAAAATAGTAATGAAAGCGGAAGAACTTTGACACCCGCAAGAAGTTTGGCATTTATAATATTATAATTAGTTAAATTCATTAATTCCCTTTTTGTTATTCATACACTACAGTTACTTATTATGAAACTGACTCGAAAAAAATAATCTTTGTCAGTCGTTAATTAGTTTTTCAGCTTATTTCGTCTAACATAAACAAGTAATTACAATTTATAAGATTATGGAATTTATTGTAGTCTTACATTAATTATTACGCGTACGTAGGTACATATCATGGAATCCTTAAAAGACTAACAAAATAAACCTACTCCATTGTTTCTATGTTCACGTAGTTCAAGTATAAGCTGCATAAGGTGAATTAGTCAGGCGGATAGATAGAAGCTACGTAATGCGATAAATTTGTGCAAACAAAAGTGAACACTATTCCGTTGAATCAAGGTTTTTGAATTTATGAAATTTGTTTATATCTATGTATAATGTATAGGTCGACTCGGGATATTATTTTCTTGCGATTTGTTCTAGATCCTATGTCCATTGTATTATAAGGTCTTTGGGTAGTGCATAAGTGCAAGCACATTTAGTTGAAGCGATGGTAAGTAAAATGTTTTAAGAAAAAACTTTCTAAATTTATAATAGCATTAATTTTTCGCAGAATTAAAAAGACAACAAAACGTCGACAATTGTTTCGCCTCTAAACGAGGCATTATCAAGACTGTCTCAGAGAGAACAGCCAGACACAGAACATTTAGTTGAATAAATGATCAAATTCTTTTTCATTCTCTTCTGTGGTGCAAGTGTCGCCCGTTGCGTACCTGCATCATTGTGCAATTTCTGAAGAGCAGTATTAATTTAAAATTGGATAGGTAGGTACTCGTACATGGAAGTTTTTCAAATGTATGCTTTCAATTTGGTCTTGCCATCATCAGCCCGCGAGGAGCTCCTGGAGACCCTGGAGCGCCACTGAACCCATGGGGGCACCCGTTCCTTGAGGTCAGAGGTAAACTCCGACCGAGGGCGCTCCCAATGAACCAGAATCTCCAGCCGGATTAGCTGGAGGGGGTCTTGGGCTCTCTATTTCCGACGAGCGCGGAGGAGCACTTCGGCTCGGTCTTAGACGCCCAACGCGGATAGCAGAGGCGAAGACGACGTACCCGAAGTCAGAGAGTTAGGAGCAGTGGTACTTCGGCTCAGTCACCGGAAAATCACCACCCCTGGACCCGACGGCATTCCGGGCTGTGCATGGGTCGTGGCTCTCAATTAACTCAGGCCTCGACTGCTCTTCAGCGCATACCTCGAAAGGGGCCTGTTTCCCAAGGTGTGGAGGACGGGGAAACTGGTCCTGATTCGGAAACCGGGGCGGCCAGCGGACTCACCGTCCGGCTACCGGCTGATCGTGTTGCTCAAAGACCCTGACGGAGGTAGCGGGGGCGGGGTGGTGTTGGTGGTGTCTCTTGACATCTCCAACGCCTTTAACACCTTACCCTGAAGCTGCGTTAGAGAGTCACTGATCTACCACGGAGTGCCTCTCTACCTCCGTCGTATTGTCGGGGCATATTTATCCGAGAGGCCAGCTCGTCAAGATGTGTAGTGCGTTGTGCACTTACCGATGCGGGATAAAACCCGACCCCAAGGATGCGGGGTAAAACCCGACCACCACGCAGGGGCCACACAGGTGGCCATGGTCCGCCGGGCGCCACTGGAAATTCTCTTAGTGCGTACCACAAGACGTAGTGCGGCCGCGGCCTAGGGCCGCGGATTTAAACAAGAAAAAGGTCTTGACATCATGTTTAATATTTTTAATATCCCCCCTTTTAAAGGGGGGGACTCCGGGTTTTACCCCTTTAGGGGGGGTGCTCACCCCTCCCTCGATTTATTTTAGGATTAGGTCTGCCCCCTCCTTGATGGAATCCTGGCTACGCCCTTGGGTAGGTACCTATATAATTTGTAGTAGGTAATTATATAAGTTACAATAAGTTGTAGAAGGTACCTAAGTATCATAACCTACCTGTAAAGTATTTAATTCTAAATCGGCCAATGGATCAGGAGGCAGGCGTGCCCGCGCGGCCGGCGCAGCCAGTAACGGCGCTAGGTCCCACGGAGCAGACCACTGCGCCAAATGCAGTAAGAACAGATCTTTCCACGCAGCTCGTAGAAGTACCAACTGGTCCGCAGTGGTTAGTGCTTGGAACGGTGCTAAGCAACGCACCCAGCGTACAGCCATAAATAGCAGCCGTGCACTGGTTTCCTGTAGATAGGCAGAGATAAATACCTATAATTAATATACCTAAGTACATTTATAAGTAATTAACTATTATTTATTGGCCAGTAAAGGAGGTACCTACCTACCTAGGAATTTTTTTTTAACAACAAAATGTGCTTTAAATTTGAAAAATCTCGGCTCGGAGAATGCCTAGAAGACACTCCTCCATTTCTGCTATTAGCGGATGTTGATGCGTTATGTACGTTTAAACAATTAATATTAGACTGTTACTCTCAATTTACTCGACTTCCTGGCTAGCGCCTAGGCTAGGCCGAGATTTTTCAAATTTAAAGCACATTTTGTTGAGAGATTGTATAAAAACTGTATAAAAAAGAGATTGTATAAAAACTGTGTTCGCTAGGCGGCCTAGCGCCCACAGTTTTTACACAATCTCTACAAAAGTTGGCACAAGACGTGTTCCTTGATTTAATACATTAAATGTAATTAAATTAAATTAATTAAATTAACAAATTATGTTCATCGTGACCTTTTTTATTGCGGCGGTATCTAAACCTTAATACTTACCTATTGCTTTTAATGTTCCCGAGGTCTACTATTCGACCATATTCATCATAATAATCATCATAGTTTAGAAAGTAGCCGAAAATGGACGGGCATGTCGAATTCGTGAACTACGGAACCCTGCATAGGTATACGTACAAGGAATAAGTTGGTGTCGGAAGTAGTCCTACCTATAGTAGGTATATATTCATCACATGTTACTATTGTCCCACACCAAATTTGACACACCTTTGTTCAATCTGGTAACCATGGCACTGCACCAAGTGACGTGGTTCGTTTTTTGAGCCTAGATAATTACAACATACCCATTAATGTGCGACAAATAGTACCTAGGTGCGGATGGTGGTAGAATTTGAAAGAAGGTAGGTATTGTAGAGACCTAACGACACAAGCGCGTAAGGGCGATGGGCGGGTAAGTCAAGTTGGCAATAAGTCACCCCGCGGCCACCAATCGCGAGTCCGCACCCGCCCCTTGTCAAAAAGCCACCTATCGAATGTCAATGTTTACACCCCTTCAAGATAACACACACTGTTTTCTAATATCTACCAAAAATAAGACGTCATGCATTTTTAATGTAGATACGATTGATTGATGCACTTTTAAATCTATTGTGTTGGTAGGTACTAAATTATGTAAGTACTTACATAATTTATATATTGCTTAGCAATATTTCACAGAAAAAAATTAAAGTAGAGACCATCGACATCCTAAGTTAAATCCCGTTGAGCTAACTCACAAAATCGACAATTGTAAAATGTAGGTACCTAGGGTTCGTAATTGGAGCACCATGTATGTGTGTAAGAAAGACTCACTTGCAATAGTTCCCACGTGGGAGCCAGGGGTGCCCCGAATGCGCTCGGTGGTGGACGCAATAATGTGGGGTCACCTTGTAATTGTAGTTGTTTCGCGCTCCACATCAATTCCTGTACCAAAATGTACGATGTTACCACTACTGACAAGATGTTAGGTAAGAGTATGTTAATTGTAAAACAAGATAGAGATTGACCTAGAGTAGCTGGTCATTAGCGATGAGTTAAGAATTTGAATCGTGTAAATACCTATCTGGGTGCTATATTTATAACTAAATAAATAATATGATATACCTACATAATTTAAATAGGTACCGAATAACTAAGTAGGTAGGTACCCACCTAAGTCAAAGTCTGATCTTAAGTACGACATTCTGAACTTGGATCCTTTAAAAGGTTATGTACCTAGTAAGTAAGGTAACGAAACCAAAAACATTGTGAAATAAGTAGGTACCTACTTACTAAGTATTATTGAAGTAGCTAATTAACAACAACAAATTCAGTATCAAAGTCCAACCTGGCATTTATCGCTAGACATCAGCATATGCAGCAGCCCGGGGGGTGGAGGTGCTAAGAACGGGTCTGGCATCAGGGGTAGAGGACTCGAGGTGCCGGCTCCTCCCGCGCCGCTAGACCCCGCTGATGACGCCGTGCTGAGCGGAGCTGGCTCGCTCATGCCGGTTATACTGAACTAATTTGTGAAACACAGGAATAAAATGATATTTTTACCGACTTAAAAAGTAGGAGGTTCTCAATTCGACAGTATGTTTTTTTTTTTTTGCCGGGCGCCACTGGAAATACCTGACCAAGACCAGAGACGCCCGGCAACGGACGTTAGAGCGGCTGAGGCCTAGGGCCGTGGGCTTACAAAAAAAAATGTTTTTTCATGTTCTTTACTTCATCTTACGACTGAGTGAACCAATTTTAATTTTTTCTTAACTGAAAGCTACTTGTTGCCAAGAGGTCCCATTTCAATAACTGGAAGTCTTTAGGTATTTGTGTATTTCTTCGGTATTTATGTCAAGACTCGGGTTGACATCTTTGGTTATTATTATACTTTGGTGATATGAACTGATATATACTCGTAATTACGTCATTAGTCTCTGAGGGGTCGACAGAGATTTATTAAGTAGGTAATATGTGCAATGGATGCCCGATAGCGGCAGTATAACGTAGGAGGACCGACAAAACTACTAGCAAAGTGTGGTGTAGTACAACGCGAGATTATATCATAATGTTCCTACTTCCTACGTATTTTACCTAAACTAAAACGATTACTATCATAATATGAAGGCTTTTACCTACCTGAAAATTGAATGGTTGTGGTAGAGGTGTGTATGGCGACGGTGGAGACAGTTTCAGAGGATGAGGTTTATGTGCGTGCGTGAGGTGTGATGGAGGCAGTATTCCCAACGTGCCCGCTTGAAGCTTCGGCTTACGAGGACCCCGCTCATGCTGCACCGCTGCGGGACATACTGAGATTAGAGTGAGATTGTAAAAATTTTAATACCAGCTATCAGCAATTACAACAATATTAGAGATTTGGGTTGGTGCTGTCTTGGTCAGTTGGTATAACGTTTCTCCTGGAAAAGGAATAGTCGTTGGTTTCAGTTCAAGATTTTGCCGATACATATTGTAAATTAGAAAAAAAAATTGAGTAAAATTGCACAGAACAGTAGAAGACGTTCTACTGTTCTGTGCTTCATTCCATAAAAATATGTAAGAAGTAAGAATATTTGAATCACAGCGGTTAATCATATCTATTTAAGCTTAAAATTCTATTAGGTTCCACAAAGAAGCTGCAATATTTTTAGACACCCAGTTTTGTATATTTTGTATTATTTAGATGCAGTTTGTAGATGGGTACGTATAAACTTGTTAATAAGTTAAATAACCCATTACTTAATAAGGCGCCGGGCGCCACTGGACATACCCTCTGCTAGTAACCAGAGACGCCCGGCAACAGACGTTAGAACGGCCGCGGCCCTGGGATGCGGAGTTAAAAAAAATAAAATATTACTTAATAAGGCATCTCAGTTGAAACTATTCCGTACCTTAATGGAAGTACCTATCTAATTAAATATTTTCCGCAGTTAAGCGGACGTGATAGAACTACAGACGGACTAACCATTTTATACATTTTTATAGACTAGTAGGCTTATAGGCAACTAAAATCGGTTCCATTCATATTCATAAATGTATTTTCGTAACCAGCTTCGAAAACGATTTTTTTCTCGTTTTATAACTAGCTACGAAACAGCGTTTTGTTCGTTTTTGAGACTGGTTTTCGTAACCAGCTTCCTAAACGAATTTTTTTTTGTTCGTAACTGGTTAGGTCCCAAAAAGGTACCGCCAAACAAGGAAGAGGTTTTCAATTCGACTGTATGATTTGTTTTATGTTTGTTACCTTACATATTTGGACTGCGTGAACCGATTTTAATTTTTTTTTAAACGAAGTCTACTACTTCCCAAGTGTTTCCATTTCAATTTGGTCCCATTTCGGTCATTTGAACGATTTATTTTTTAAACGATTTCTATCTTAAGAACAGGTGAAAATTATAGAAATTAGTCTATGGTTATTTGCAATTAGTATTATTTGTCTGTATTGTAAGTAGTTAGTTGTTTTACACGTTGGATTATAGAGCCATGAACCGCTTATTTGTTGGCGATCCCTCGGTAAGCCGGGATCGAGTGTCGACTACCTTTGTGTTAATGTCTAGGGGCGTGTTATAATGGTGCTATTCCATGATGAGTTGGTATTTCATTATTTGTTTGAATTAATAAATGTTAAATCATGTCTTAACGAACTTTACAGAAGAAAAAGGTTCTTAAGTTGTACCTATATGTTTTAAGTATATAGCACCTACTTAAATTATGTAATTGCCTAGTTCTCATGGACTCATCATCATCATTCACCGAGCCTTTCCCAACTCTGTTGGGGTCGGCTTTCCAGTCTAACTGCGATTCGGCTGAACTTCGATATTTTCCGTGAAGCGACTGCCATCTGACCTTCACAACCCATGGGCGATATCGGAGTTCTGTAGTTAGACCGGTCGGATTTAGGGCTCCAACTACCCCTAACGACTACCATAGATGTTAGTATGACAACCGGGACCTCAATGTCTTAAGAAATGGTCATCCATCCTAAGACCGGCCTGAGTCGATGTTGCTTAACCTTTGCAATGTGTTAACATTGTCGGTTACCACTAGACCACGAGCCCCTCATGGACTATGTAATATTAAAGGAATGTGGAACATCTAGGTATGATCTGTGTGCAAATTTTTTAGTGTCTGTGCTAATTAGTAGGTGTATACTGAATAAAGTATCAACGACATAAAATTTAGTTATAGGCTTTTCATATGGCTGCTTACGTCCGAGTATTGAATTTCATAAAGTAAATATCAATTCGAATGTTTTCGAAATAAGTGACATTGATTGCAGTTTCATTGTGCATGCGGCCTATGTAGGGATGACGTCACGCAATCAGCTTATCGAGCCCGAGTCCATGAGAATGCGGCTATTGTACCCGCACATGTCGGCGCATACGCTGCGTTCCCGCGTCACCGCTACGAACCTCTACGAACGCTACGCTCTACTACGAGAGTTTACTGTCGACAGCTCAACACTAAATTGATTTTCAATGCACTACTTTGAATTTCTGACGGCTTAAGACAGTGAAATATTAATGACTTTAGAGTGGTTTTAATACCATTAGAGATTAGTCTTATCATTTTGCATTGACAACGGTATAGCACAGGCTTACCTACCAACAAAACGTGATTGTGTTATACACCCCTGCCTACCTCCTCGAGGAAATAGCCGTGATAATATGTATGTTTAAAAGTATGTAATAAAAAAAATTGAAGCAACACAGTAAGGTTGGCCTCTATTTAGTTTTCAAAATAAAGGGCTAAATGGGCACTAGAAACTAATCACAATGTAGATAAAGGGGAATTTGAAGACCAAAAAGTACTGAAATAAATATTAATAGAATAGAAAACTATCCGAAATGTATTAAGTATGTCTGTCAGTTCGAGTTCTGAGAGTAACTCATGCAAAGTTAACCTTTTGTTTATGTTGCACATGTAATCCCAATGAACACGTGCTTTTTTCTCCCGATATCACTCACTCCCCTCGTAATTTCCAAAAGCAACTTTATGATATCAGCATTAAAGTATATTTTTATTGATCAGTTGTATGTAAGGGGTCATTTAAGCCAAGGGCTCAATTTCCAGCGTGACGCGGATCAGCGCGATTTTAATTAAGTGTTGGCGAAATGTGTAATAAGATTGTTGCGAGACGATGACTTCGGTTTAGGCTTTGGATTTGTTTAAAAATACATTTTTTACACATAAATCTATGCATTTAATTAAACTATTTTATAGATTGCACTTATTATATAAATAAATATGTTTTGTACCATAAACTTTAATATTATCTTAATCGTATCACAGAACTCTCGTACTATCTGAAGTTTAGACAGTGTAAGATGCATTTTAGGCTTTCGTTTTGGTTTAGATACCAAACCAAAACGAAAACCTACGCAATCCAATTTCTCTTTGCTCAGTAACGTTAAAAATCTAAAAGGCATTGGTCCACATATTCTATTATTATCATTCCTTTTCATTTGACAGAAAGTAATGTCGTAGATTGAATAATATGAAAATTCTGCATCCTTCTTCGGCAATTAAACCAGCTAGGTTTATTACTCAGACAGGTGATCATCTATGCACCTCTGAATTTGTTTGCTAAGTTTGTACCTTAACGTAAATAATGTTTAGATCATTAAATAATATGTTAGGACAATTCACACAACGCCATCTAGTCTCAAACTAAGCAGAGTTTGTGATATGAGTACCTACTAGATAAACTGATATTAGTACTTATGTACATTTTTTTTGTAAATACATACATAGGAAACATCCAGAATTTGGTACAAACGTAACTGTCTTCCCACAAAGTTTGCCCCCACCGGGAATCGAACCAGAGACTCCGGCGTCGAAAGTGGATGCACTACCGACCACTCCACCGAAGCAGTCGCAGCAATAACTTTGCATCAAATTATTGACAGAAAATCATACCTCTTTTAACACGTGAATATTTGAGTGCTAACCATACTTTTAGAGCTATTTTAAGTGTTACTCATATTTACAAAGTTGAACAGATATTTAAACTCAAAAGAAGTTAAGTCTTCGTCGCTTAAGCTCGCATAAAAGGCGCTCAGTGAATCACATTTGTATCGTTTAAAAGGGAGATTTAACTTCAAACATCTATCGCCCCTCGCTCGACAGAATTGAAAGCAAACATAACATGTTTTTCAAAAAGGTAGTTGATACAAACAGCGTAGTTGTTATTTATTACCCGCGAGGCAATGGTTGAACGTCAATTACGTTCACTACATTTAATATGGTGTTTTTACAAATGCCCTGTGTAGGTACTGAGTTGTCAATGTTTACTAATTACACGTTCACATTTTATCAGTCATTATTTGTATGTATTTATAGTATGTAATAGAGACAAACAGGTTCTATTTTAGTTAATTTGTATTTAATTTATTGAGAAATTTTTTTTTTTAATTTTTTATTTATGTTTCATTCCAAACGAAAGTGTGAATAGAGCGCGTGCTCACCATTTATTAAGTAGTTCTAAATTTAGAATTATGTTTAAGTAGGTATAGGCACAGATATAAGAATACTATACTGTATATACTAGGTAGGTATACACTTAGACGATTTTTGTTCTTTTTTTTCAACATATGGAATTAGTCAGAATCGTCAAAATTTCATAAAGATTTAGTGGTTTAGAATGGAGAGATTAGGGACTGAATTGTAAATCTTATTAAACTTTCAAATTGAAATTTAATTAAAAAGGTGTAAGTACTATAGACAAACACAGACAGATATCACGCCTATATCCCGAAGGGGTAGGCAGAGGTGCATTACACTCCCACAATTTGCCAGTGTTTTTAGTCCCACGTAATAGGGGACAAGCCTATTGTCGTCACCGGGCACACGAATGAATTTAATAAAAAGTTGCAGTAATATTGTAATTTTGAAGAAAAAATTGAAACTCGTTGTCTTGCGATGAAATGTTAATGAAATGCAACAAAATCTTACGTGCCAGCCGCTTTGACACAGCCAATTAAAGTCAAGTCAGTTAAGTATTTATACTTAACAAATATAATAATTTTATGACGTTATCGTATATCAATGGCAAATGTAACAAACTAACAAAGGTAAACTTGCACAGGTGTATATCATCGACAGTCGGGCATCTAGTCCAGCAGACACGTACTCAGAGGCGAGTGGGGGCTCGGAGGCTGTCGGGGTGAGGCGAGTGATTAATGACCCAATAATCCCGGCGCTCGCCGCCTGCCCTATGAAAGCTTCACGAAGCTGAATTGGTGAACGGTCAAAAGGTTTATTGACTGAACAGGCATAACCAAGACGCGCTTACATTACTAACGAGTGCGTTAAATAAGTCATCATCTTACTTTTTCTTTCCTTAAGAATAAAGCATTTAAGCTAAGTGGTGACCGATTAAAATAAGACACTGTAACGGTTGAGCAACACTAGCCAGGTCCGTGTTGGGATGGTTGACAATTTTTAAGACATTGAGGGGTCTCAATGTCTTAAAAATTGTCGTACCTCATCGTGCCTCAGAGAGACCAGAGACCGGAAAACCGTGGCCGACCCCGGTTGCCAAACGAACTCGTATTTTTAGGGCTCTACCTACAGCCCTAAAAAATCCGAGTGGTCTAACTACAGAACTTCAATATCTCCAATGGGTGCAAGATGTTTCACGGAAAATATCGACGTTAAACCGCTTCGCAGTTAGACTGGAAAACCGGCCCCAAACTGGGCTGAGACAAAACTTGGTGGATGAGGAATACTTAATGTTAAGGATATTTTAATATCTGTATTAGTAGGTAGGTACTTACCTACGGCAACGGACGTGAGAGGGCCGCAGCCTTGGGCCGCGCAGTTAAAAAAAAAAGTTCTTACCTATATTTACTCATGAAGATCTAATAATAACATCATTATTTATTATTTTGTGTGCGTGTATTTAATTGAGTCCTAGAGTAACCAGGGAGGTTCTGCAAAGGAACATGACTTGGCAAATGTGGGCGTCAAGAGGCAACTCCCGCTTCGCCGGTAATATCCATTGGATCAAGATGTTAAACAGCCTGCTTTTAGCGTTATAAGCGTTACAAGATAGATTTATTTGTTCAATGAAAAGGAGAAAATGTATTACACTTACTTGATGTAGGCATTTTATTACACTTAAGCGTGCCTACATACAGTACTTCAGCGTGTGTTAGATATTAGAAAGAGATTAAGCAAATATGTTTGTTTTGTAATAAAAGTATTATCTAATCAGGAAATAATTTCCTAAATTAACACAACATTTTTTAGGTACTAAGTAAAATACTTAGAACGAGAAAAGGTGTTCCACGGAATTTTCATAACTTCACACAATGTAGGTAGTTATTCTTTGTCTTTTATTATAAGTACCTACCTCATAACTTTCTGAAGTTTCTTTTTTTCTCCATATAAGCAGAAAGTTCCACTGCGTATAGTTAAAAGATATTTCCGTAACGTGAACAAGTTTCTATACCTAGACCTAATAATTTTATTCATGCTGTTGTGTAGGAACGTAGTCTGGGGCTTAATCTTATAGAATAAATACTAAATCAATGTGAAAATAGATGTTGGTAAATATGACTGGCTCTTCATACTTTGTATTAATTTCTACTCGTGATGTGTACTTTTGCCTCAAATGTACGCTGTTCCATAGCCGCGCATCAAAATCATCGTGTGGAAAATATCCGAGGAGAGAACGACCCGTGGCCCGACATTCGTTCTGACGTTAATTCCAGCCGCATTTGTTCCATTACATTTCCGACACAAAGTAGGTACACGTTTGCCGAATTGACTAGGTGGATGCGACCAGGCGAACAGCGTACGAAGAGGACAGCGCGAGCCGCCCGAGCAGTCGGACGGAGACAGAGTATCAAAAGTGAGAAAGATGTATTCAGAAGTGAAATAGTCTGCTGGCTGAGCACATCATCATTAACGAGCCAGAGAGGGCGGAGGGCAGCGAAGAGGCAGAGGGGGCGCGTCAGGTGGGCGCCGTCCCACGCTCCAGAACACCTGCGCACGAAATTGTTCCTTACCGCAACCACCTCAGGGAACTTATCCGTGTAAAGCTACCACATCACGGGTAGCGACCTCTGGGAATATTTTCGAGTGCACGGACATAAATATGAGAAATATCCAGGTTTTTATTCACCTTCCACCCCGCGGGGACCGTTCGGGCCCGGACAAACATCTCGTGTAATAGATGTCCAACAACGTCGAGATGACAAAGGTTTTCTCACACACGGTTACATTCACCTTTATTTTTAATATGATAATGACGCTTCAATTTCATATTTTTGTAACTAGATAATTACTTACAAGAAAGGTTGTTTAACCATTGATCTCATGTTCTTATCTATCTTTCTTTCATTGAGTCGAGAATAGTCAATAAACCAACGCATATACTCGTACCTAGTTACTCATAAAGTAACCTATTAGTTATACCTATAGTTGTGTAGATCTTGACTGTTATTTATTCGCATTTAGTGAATGTTTTCAGCTTTCCTATGACTCTATTCAAGATGCAGGAGGGAGGAAATTTCCATCGTTTTCATAATTATTTAGTAGGTAGATATCTATGTGCTGTTATTTCTATTTTGCAAGAGATTGTATCAAGGTATGTGCAAAGATATTAGCTTTAAAACAATTTAAACCCGTAAATATAACACCTACCTTGTTTATCTAGCAAATATTAAACATTATGTAAGAATTCACTAAGTACTTCGATCAATACTTCTTTAAACTTTCGCGTTTTGTACACATTATAAACTTAAGACAGTCCACCCGTGACCACGACTCTTGTAACAGGGCCGAAACGTCGGGTAATAAAGAGGTATGTATATATCTCAATAATCGCGTAAAAGACCCGTTAGTCGATCAAATACCTATTCTTATCCATACAGATAATCCATATCCATACAGATAAATAAAATTGAAGTGTCTGTGTGTAATTTAAAATTACCAGTTTTTTACTCAATACATACGATAGGATATTTTTTGTCTGTCTGTTTGTTCCCAATAATCTCTGGAACGGCTGCATCGATTTGAACGGGACTTTCACTTGCAGATTGCTGATGTAATAAGGTGTAATATAGGCTACTTCTTATCCCGGGAATTTGTTCCCCCGGGAATTTGTTCCCGCGGGAATTGGGAACCATAAAACTATTTTACACGGGCGTCCACTAGTTCACCATAAAGAAAGATCTCAAGCAGCTAGTTATAGGCAAATATTCGACATGTAAGAGAACAACGAAATTATTTCTCTTTTATAAAGTTGATGCAAAGTTAGTATCGCGGTTTGGAACTGTACAAGTTGGGAGTGCACAACAACGGTTTTATTTCACCGCTTCAAATAACTTTGTTTTGTACACCATAAAGTTTACCGACCGACCGCTAAAGTTTCTTCATTTCATGCCGTTTTATAAAAGAGATTGTTACAAACTTCAATACGTTATAATAGCTAACACTCTTAGAACTATGTTTCAACAAAACACATTTTCTAAGTACACTTTACCACAGAATAGGGAATAGTACTTACATACAGAACTTGCACTCCGACGTTAATTAAAGCACATTCTTTTGTTTACATAGAACATCATTCGAACGTTAGGGTTGTCCAGTAACGTTAAATATATACCAGCATAATTTGACCAATAATTATGACGTTAATGCCTCAATATCAACTCTATGGTCAATGCCGTGTCACAAACAAGAGACAACCCTTACTGATTTACAACTTCAAGTTGTCGCTGACGTCACGTATTTTTTACGTTTGTTATGCGAGTGACATAGGCCTGACTTTACGTTAAATTAGCAATAGTTCAGTGTACCCTAACTACCAGGCACTATAAGTGGTTAACAGAAGTCCCCGATAAGCGACAATAGACTACGTGGGGCCAAAGAAACTAACAGGCTAATATATGAGGAAACAAACGTTTAAAAAATGTAATTGAGAACCTTCTCCTTTTTGGAAGTCAGTTAAAAAGACCACAAAACGGAGGACGTAATATTATGTAATATGCGCATCATTAAGACCAACTTCTAATAATGTGTATTGAACGAGTAACTAACATTGCAATAAACCAAAAATAAATTTATGACAAAATCAATTAACAATAAACCTCGACTAATCCATACGCTCGTAATGCAATTAACCCTCCCACTATACAACGCAAAAATTAATTAAGAATCACGTAAACATTTACAAAAAATAACCCCTGAAACCAGATGCAACAGATTACATATACCGTTTTAGTTTCATTCTATATGACAATGCAATAATTTGTTCACGCACTACATTAAAATGAAATTAGTCGGGCGAGATTCACCCCTGGGGATAGATGAGGGTTGAATAACTTGCTCTGTCAAAATATAGATAATAATTTTTGGTTCGGGAGGATAGTGGGCAAACACGGAAGCAGTGAATAAATCACATAATCGGATTGACAGTTACCGTGAATTTGTATGTTATTGAACCGTCTGAATTGTATGAGCAAGAACGTATTCAAGTGTATTTTTTTTTATTTTTGGTCATTCTCACACTACGTCATTTAACCAAAACTAAGCTACAAGCTTGTGCTATGGGATCTAGACAACTGATAAACATACTCATAAATTTCTAAATACATACATATTTTACATAGAAAACATCTAAACATTTGTGAACCACAAATATTTGATTCGACCTGGGAATCGAACCCGAGACTCGGGAGTCGAAAGCCGATGCACTACCGACCACGCCGCGCCACCGAAGCAGTCAATTATCTTAGCTAGGAAAAGAAGTTAGCGTTAGAAAGTAATTAGTCACAAAGCTTAATAATTATTCTAACTTCTTCTATTATTATTATATCTCGAGGTAAAAGTAGTTACCCAACCTGAAATTTTAGTTTAGATCTAAGAAAAATAAGAGTTAAGTTTAAACAAGACATGTGCTTCAGTAATATGTGTAACATCATCATAATAAATGATATTAGAAAGATGTACTGTAGAAAATCAGTAACCTTTCCTTCCTTTTAAACAAAATCCGAACCGACATTTCAACAACCGGGCCGATGTTATGGCAAACTTAAAATTACACAAGACTGTTCTTAAATATATACAATAGACCACATCGCTTTACTCAAAATATAATTAAAGGTAATAAACACCCACAAATGTTACAGAAGTAGCCATTATAATACAATTGGCATCCCTTTGTTCGTTCCCCTCGGCCGGGTGTGGTCACGGTGCACTAGGTGTCGAGCGCGAACACGTGTTACTGATCCGTAACACAGCTCAAAAAGCACCGATCTACTCGATTAGATACGCTCTCGATGCAACAGAGGGCTTAATACCATCAATAAATATTCATTACGAGTTGAATATTAAGTGTACCGCAAGGTTATGGGCCCAAAATAATTACCTACCTTGTAGGTGTGGACGCAATTTTATTTTATTTTGCTTTAATATGTTTAAATACTATTGGTTTAATTTTAATGGTTGTTTTCTAGGAATTATAGTACCAATTTAAATATTGACTTTGGTGTACATAAAATGGAGAATGGGAGTCAGGGTTATGGATCCAGGCGCTCCCATCGCCCAACATCGGTACAATGTTGGACAACACAACCTTCCGCATTGCCACTTGCCTTCGGCTGGGTACACCTTGTGTATCCCCGCATCATTGCACCTGTGGAGTGGCCGTCGATAATCTGGGACACCATGGTCTTTCTTGTAGCAGAAGCGCAGGTCGCATACCTCGGCACGCTATTCTAAACGACATAATTCGTAGGGCTCTTTCCACCGCTGGTCTTCCGGCCGTACGTGAACCAAATGGTTTAGCACGAAGCGATGGAAAGAGACCGGACGGTATGTCGTTGCTACCGTGGAAGATGGGAAGGCCTTTGGTGTGGGACGCTACATGCGTTGACACCTTAGCACCTTCACACCTTCCAAGCACATCCGGATGTGCCGGCGCTGCTGCTGCATCGGCTGAAGGCTTTAAACGGCGTAAATATGCTAACCTAGCAGGTGATTACATATTTGAGCCGTTTGGGGTTGAGACACTGGGGTCATGGGGTCCGAGTGCTCGCCGCCTTTATAGAGACATTGCTAAACGCCTAATCGATGCTTCTCAGGACCAGAAGGCTGGCTATTTTCTGGCCCAAAGAATAAGTATCGCCATCCAACGTGGCAACACAGCCAGCATTCTGGGAACCTTCCCAGTCGGCAATGACGCGGAGGATTTTTTAAACGATATTTTATAATGTAAATATTTTTAGTCTATAATTATGTATATTTTGTATATTTTAATTCTTATTGTAAATAAATATAAATACTGTGTTTTGTGTACATAAAATTAGTTTCCGCTAAGTACTATGATAAAAGTTGTATCTTAACAGAATACGTATTTTAATGTTATTGTGGTTTAAAATCGTTGAAGAAATTATCGATGGCAGTCGTTCAGTATTTTCAAATTAATACCAGTTGCAATACCTATATAAATAATATTGACCATTACTTACATAACAAAGTTCTGAGGTAAAAGAAAGGGTAACAACGGAACGGAGAATCTCTTCCTTAAATACACAATCAGATCCAGTTCCAGGTGAGACCGATAGATGTAAAGTAAAGACACCCGTGGCGATGTAGAAACATTTCCATTCGTTACTGTACTCGTATAAATTATCATCACAAAAGGACTTCAAAAAGGTAAACTCATTCGAGAATCAAAATCTAGCGCGCGAACCGTTAAATTAAAAATAAATATTGCGAAACGTCAGCATGTTACGGGTTGGGTTCTGTATACTCGTACCTACATCCAGGGAAAAATCGAAAAACGTTAGGATGGCCGATGTCGGTTCACAGGGGTGGTGTGGGGTAAGGTGAATCTTTTTGTGAAGTGGAGAGAATTAATTTAACCCGCTGCGGGGTAACACGACATGGCGGTAATTGAAAAGTTTGCCCCCTTGTCGGAGCTGATGCCGACGGCGACGCGTCTTGGCGACATTCGCGTTTTATGACAGCCTTTTATCATAATTGCTATTTAAAGTATAATAAGGGTACAGTAAATAAATAAAATATGGTTATATATTTTACTGACGTGTCGATTCATGCCTGAGATCGTCTCTCTAGCTAGAGCGCCACAACGAACACAAACCTATATGTTTATACTGAGTCTGAGACGCCCAGGACTTTTATTGGCTATGCCATAGCGTCTGGCACGTAAGATTTTGTTGCCTTTCATCGACATTTCATCGCAAGGCGCCGTTTCAAATTTAGTTTTAAAAATTATATTATAGCTACTTATTTTATTAAATTAATTCAGCCATTTTGGACATAACCCGGTGCCCGGTGACGGCAATAGGCTTTCTCCTTATTACAAAATATTGGCAAATTGTCCCTACCCCTTCGGGGATATAGGCGTGATATGTGTGTGTGTGATATATTTTACTGACGTGTCGATTCATGCCTGAGATCGTCTCTCTAGGTAGTGCGCCAAAACGAACACAAACATATAGACTGGTAAACCTTCCTTCATGCAGTGCAAACATTTTTTTAAAGCCCGTTCGGTAAAAAGTTTTTCTCAATCAATCCTTTCACTTTTTCAACGAATTTCAAAGAGTATTGATAACTTTAAAGCGAACGGCTGGCTTGCTCGCACCCTGATCGATTTCAAATTAATTTTATAAAGTTAAATTGGGGATTATAAATTTATTTGATCACATTAAAGGGAGGTGGGTCGGTCGAATATTGAAATTTGTTTAACTGAAATCATAAACTTTGATATTTTGTTAATAACATTTAATCTTGTATCACTCGCCATAGGGAGAAGTAGGTAACTACCTAGTTGTGAACCGTGTACACCCACCCGGTAATATTTAGTTTGTAATAGGTATGTCACAATCTTGGTATTTGCGCTGTAGTCACAACAGACAACCATAACTTACAACAGTTTACTTATAACCATATCTATATTCTATTTAATCGCCGTTCGTTTGTCCCGCTATAACTCAGGAACGGCTGGACCGATTTGGATTATTTTGGTCTTAAAATATTCGTAGAAACTAAGCGAAGGTTTTGATTTACGGCGGTACGAAATTCGCAGGGACAGCTAGTCTACTATATCACTACAGTTACGGGGAACTCCTTCAAGGGAATATCCAGGGTCAATGAATAAGATATCTTATATATCTTCTTCTAGACCCATAGTTAGTCGGTACAAGTCCAACAGTGACGTGGCCACCTTGCCCAACTTACGGCGGGTTTGATACCCATAAGGATTCCGTAAGTTAAATAGTATTCCATGTGTATAGGCTATCTGATGAAAGTACGAAACAATAAATGCAAAAGACCTATGTAAATATTGTATCTACGAGTAGTAGAGATATGGTATGTTTGACTGTCTAGTTAGGGCAAAGGTAGCCGGGTGTGTTGACGCATTGGCTAACATCCATTCTGTGTGTTTGCGAACGATATTGAAGTTAGCTGATTGGCTCTCTGGCTGTGAAATTGGTAAACTTAATGGTTTTAGTCCACAGGGATGTGACCTTTTCGGCGGATATCGCCATTTATCGAAATATTAAATTAGAAAATTATGTCACATCTAGCTGGTGATAGCGGCTCCACCAGCAGGAAACAGTCAATTCGGTAGGTACAATGTCGGGATTTTATCTTTTATTCTCTCGCAGTCATTTCAGTTGTTACCTTCGATGACTTTTCTCTACCTTGATTTAGATGAGCTGCATTACTAGCTGTTACTTCCTTGTCAGCTTAGTTTACTGATAAATAATATCATTTAACTACTGTTAGAAGATGACAACAATAAAAATAGGATTGTTGTTAATGTATAAATTCTTTTAATGTAAAGTAGAACAATGCAGCAAAACATGGTATGAAGCTGAGCGTCGACAGGCTGCTCCTGACTGAGTAATGGAATTAATACATTATTCTGCGGTTGC